>CANSZD010002974.1:1200000-1402500 GCA_947648045.1 Beta corolliflora | reverse complement strand
CTTGAAAGTTAGAAGAATTCTTATCGATACCGGAAGCTCGACGGATATTATTAGTCTTGCCATCGCTTGTCCGGACTAAAGTTTGATGAAAAGAACTTAGTTCCCGTTCACCATCCCATCATGATGGGTTTGGGGGAGGAGTCATCCATCCAATGGGAACAGTTTACTTTGTCCGTTCGAGTGGGAGAAAAGGATGCCGCTAGAACTCGTTTATCAAGTTCTTGGTGGTCCGAGATTTGACGCCTACAATGTCATTCTTGGACGACCAACTCTTAATCATGTCAAAGCGGTAATAGTAACTCACCTAATGCGATGAAGTATGAATGTGATGATGGCAAGATTGGCTCCCTATATGGAGACCAGGCAGGTGGCAAGGGAATGTTATCTCGACCACCCTCAGCCGTCATCATGGAAGATAGGCAACGAAGATCGAGACGAAGGTCGCCGGTGAAAGGAAAACGTCCGAAATGGAGAAAGATAAGACGAAGGTGGCTAGCGAGAGGAAAACGTCCGGGATTGTCAAGGACCGGGTCGCCTCGTTAAAGATGACCATTGAGAGCCCTCGGACGCCTCTCGCTCCCTCAAGGAAGGCGTCGAGCATCTCCCCAAAGAAGAAGAGAAAATATGAAATCATCAAGGAAGAACATCCCTCGTCCGAAGAAGTAATGGCTATTATGGGACTAGCATTAGAGCGTCCCGAGCGCCGAGGTCCCAGAAGATGTCAGTCTGGATGAAGCTCGTCCGTAACGGACTTTGAAAATTGGTTCTTAGTTCTCTTTGGGTTTGAGGGGCCTCTTAATCGGCTTGTTGAAAGAATTTCAAGACGTGTTTGCTTATTGCGTTGAAGAAATGCCCGGAATTGATCCAGAGGTAGCCGTCCACCGTCGAATGTGGATCCAAAATTAAAACCAGTTCGTCGAAGAAAAGACATTTGGGGCCTAGCTCGGAATCAAGCGGTCGACCAGGGAAGTTCAAAAGTTGCTTTGGAATCCAAGTTCATCAAAGAAACCTATTATCCAGATCGGATAGCAAATGTGGTCATGGTGCCAAAGCCCAATGGCACTGGAGAATGTGTGTGGACTACACCGACCTCAACAAAGCTTGTCCTAAGGACGGTTTCCCCTGCCTAAGTTGGATCGTCCGGTAGACTCCACAGTAGGCCACGCTTTGCTAAGCTTCATGGACGCTTATTCGGGTTTTCATCAATCCCAATGTGGCCGGAGGATCGGGACAAAACGTCCTTCATTGCTGAAAAAGGTATGTATGGCCGTGAGGATGCCATTCGGCTGCGCAATGCCCCACCCACTTTTCAAAGATTGATAAATAATGTTTTTCACCATGCAATTGGGGACGAAATATGAAGGCATATATTGACGATATGATAGTCAAGAGCCGTCAAGAAGAAAGTCATGTTGGTGATTTGAGAGAAACTTTTGAAACTACGAGGAAATACAAGTTAAAGCCGAACCCCAAAGAAATGTGTCTTTGGGGTTTTGTCTGGGGAAGTTTTTAGGCTTCTTGGTGGATCGAGGGGAATAGAAGCCAACCCCGAAAAGATTCAAGTCGTTCTAGACATGAAGTCTCCTTCGAAGGTAAAAGAGGTACGGGCGACGGGTTCTAGGGGCCGCCCTTGGACGATTTTTGTCTAAGTCGGGCGACAAAGTGCCATCACTTCTTTGCCACGATCAAGAAAAAGCCAAGTTTGAATGGACAACGAGAGGCGGAGGAAGCCCTTCAAAGACGTCAAAGATCATCTTCAGCAGTTCGCCTAGGTTGGTCCCGCCGAGGGGGAAAAATTGTTTGTATACTTGGGCCGTATCCACTCAAGCCGTGAGTGCCGTCTTGTTGGGCGAAAGAGAATCCGTCCGGATCCCAATATACTTCGTCGATCACGTGCTCAAGGATGCGGAAAATCGGTATACTCCCGTTGAGAAGTTTGGATTGGCCCTCGTCATGGCCACGGAAAGTTAAGGCCCTATTTCTTGGCGCACGGTATACTCGTCTATACTTGATCAACCTTTGAAGCAAGTTCTGCGAGAAGATGGAAGCCGGCGGGCGAATGTTAAAATGGGCGGTTGAGCTCAACATGTTTGATATATCATTTGAACCGAGGAAAGCCATTAAGGGGCAAGCCTTGGGCGATTTTATAGTTGAGCTTACTCGACAACCATGGAGCCAATATATGATCCAGTGAAGGAAGGAAGCATTGACGCTCATGGTTGATGGATCGTCCACGCTTAATGGATGTGGGGCGAGGAATCATTTGTCAATCTCCCAAGGGGACAAGTTTGAATATGCATTAAGATTCCAATTTAAAGCGTCCAATAACGAAGTCGAATATGAAGCACTCTTGGTTGGAATCAAAATGTGCAAGGCGGGCGGAGTCATAGAGATTGAGGCCAAATCGGACTCTCTCTTAGTTGTCGATCGGTCAACGGAGATTTTGAATGCAAAGAAGCATCAATGAGCAAATATATGCGACTGATCAAAGATGAGATTGAGCCATTAAAACGATTTGTCCTCGACCAAGTACCGAGGTCAGAAAATCATCAAGCAGATGCTCTCTCAAAATTGGCCAGCTCGGCTGAAGGTGATGTGCCAAGAACAGTTTTTTGGGAAGTCAAACCCAAAAAGAGCATCGACCAAGAGGAGATTATGTTTCTCAGCCGAGGGACTGTCTGGATGGAGCCGATCATAGAATACAAGAAGACGGGGCGATTGACTTCAGATCCTGTAGGGGCCAAGTATGTGTGGAGGCCAGAGACAAGTGGTTTGAGCTATGGGACGAGACACTTTACAAGAAGTCGTTCAACCGGCCTCTGCTCAAGTGCGTCACCAGGGAAGATGGTCTGGAAATTCTGAAAGAACTCCATGAAGGAGCTTGTGCTTCTCACATTGGGGGAAGAGCCTTAGGCGAGAGGGCTTCTCACATTGGGGGAAGAGCCTTACGAGTCATGTTATACACAGAGGAGGCCAACTGGGTCGCATTGCGTACGGCTTTGGACCAAGTCCCAGAAGTCAGGGGCAATGCCTTGCTAAGAATGCAATTGTACAAACTGCGTATGGCTCGGGAGTTTAACAAAAGAGTTGTTAGACGACCGCTAAAGGTGGGGGATCTTGTTCTAAGAAAGATGGAAGCAGTTGGACGAGCTAAAGAGTTGGGTAAGCTAACACCAAATTGGGAAGGACCTTATCTGATTGTCCAGGAGATACGCAGTGGGACTTTTCGTCTACAGGATCTAGATGGACGACCTATTCAGCGTACCTGGAATTCAGACAACTTAAAGAAGTACCACGTCTAGCTCAGATCTTCGTCAGATATATGTATGGTAATTTGTAGTCACTCCAAAGTGCCAAGGCACATGTTAGTAAGAAAAGAATTGTATACATGCATCTTGGCTTTCAGCCAAGCAAAATCCATATAATACAATTCCTACTTTCTTATCTCTTTGTTTATTTTCACCAAGTTACTTCACTTTGGGGCATTAAATCAGTTACTCGTCTAAAAGTGACAATAAATAGCAGAACGTCAAAATTACTCACATTTACGCCGAACATCACTCCTTCAAAGAGACCGGCCAAAAATATAATGCATATATGGCCGTCAAATTGACAAAACCTCTAGTAAGAGTAACGTCAAAGTCACCGAGAGAAAGCCGGCCCGAAATAAGACCTTAGTAAAGGATACTTACTTTCAAAAGCACGGACAACTAAGTAGTCCGGACCCTTAGTAAGGGATCGCTACTTAATGACGAGTGTGGCTCCCTCAAGGAAGCCGGCTAAAACATTCTTTGAACATGCATCTCAAGCTCGTCCATCAACTTCAGCAGGCTCAGCCAAGTCTGGCCGCTCTCCTTCTTGGACTTTGGCTCCCCTTCAATATACGATTGAGCTAAGTCCAAGAACGGGGGGATAATAGAAGCCAATAGGACGAGCTAAAGAGAGCAGGTCGTCCAAAAACCAGGAGGACCTAGGCAATAGATGCCCTTGTGATGGTTTGATAGTACAGGACGATCGATAGTAGCTCGAGTAAAACGGCTAGAACATGGCTCGTCCATAAAGCAAAAATTTAGGGCGTATCTCACTAAATACTTGGTTACATAATGGGACGATTGATAATCGTCCAAGCCTGGGATGGCAATCCTCTCGTTTTGCGTTTGGCAAACCGCCCCAGACGAGTCTCTTTTGGTACTCGGATGCATATGCATTTATCAAATGCTCGTATTGTGGGCCGTCCAATAATATCAGGACGAGCCACATTTTTACTTGTGCATTTTGGACAGATTATCGAAATCTTCAGAAAAAGCAGATCGTCCGATAGTTCAGGACGAGTTACGATTGTCAAAAGCCAAGCACGCTGCTCTTTCATTAAGCATCTGTGCTGGACGTCCAACGATCATGACGAAGTTAATATTATACTTAGTCAAATTGGAATTCAGAAAGAAAAAAGACAGGCAATTGGCAAAAAATTCTCCTTCATATATGATTGATCAAGAATTACAACCTAAGAGTCAAGAGTTAAAAATACAATGCGGAAAACAAGCCAAGAAACATGAAAATAAACCTAAACTTAGGCTTCGTCTTCAGAGCGAGTTTCTTGGTCGTCTTCTGGGGTCTCCACCTCAGCAGCAGCTTCGTCGTCTGACTCCTCAAACTCTGGAGGCTCCTCGGCGCATACCATAGCCCGATGGACGCTCTCTTGATACTCCAGACGACGAATGAAGCTGGGGACCTCAACCTCCTCAGCTAGCATTCCAAAGGCTTTGACGGCCCAATCCTTGGCCGTTTCGACGACTTGTTTCAACCCTTCCTTAGCATCGTCGAAGGCCTTGGCCGCCTCCCTTTCCAGACGGGCAGTCTTAGCCCTTAGGAGAATATTCTCCGTTCTCGCCTCAACGGCGCAAGGAGAGCAACATCTCTCTCACCCATCAGATCAGCAGAGACGGCATTAATGATCATCTTCAGACGATCCAGCTCCTTGTACAGATCGTTGATGGTAACAAGATAATTCTTGTTTTCTGATTCAAGGAGGGCTGATCTCTTCTCCAAAGCCTCCAGAGATTGACGATGAAGGGTGTTGGCCATCTCAATGTCATGGATGGCCTTGTCACCTGCCGTTGTAGCCATGTGGACGAGCTTCTTATTCTCTTTTCTCAGCTCCCTGGCCCAATCTTCAGTAAGCATGCTGCGAGCAAAAAGCTTGGGCATTGAAAGCAAAACAAGTCATTAGACGAGTTACAAAAAAAGAATTTGAACAAGTATTAAACAAAACCTAAAAAATTATACCTCGCAGAAGTCGGGACATGTAGCCCACATGCCGGGCAGACGCTCCCCTTAACCCTTTGATGTAGGATTCGGGGTAGCACTTGAAGAGCTCCCGCTTAAGCCGATCTTTTTCTCCCCTGGACATTTTGGCAAAAGGAGAGAAGACTCCTCCTCGTCCGAGTCTAATGTGGGAGGAGCCGAGGGTGAGCCGGGCCTTTGCCCTTATCCGAAAGAGGGGAGAGTCGGTTATACGGATGGGAAAGACGATGGCTTGTCTATTGGACGGACTCATAGATTGTCCGCCGACCCGCACCGTCCTAACTCTATTTGAGTAAAACGACTCACCGACGAGATAGATGCCGACCGGACAGCCAGGGCATCATCGGGAGACCGGCTTTGCTACCGAGCCGCCGGGCCTTGGATAGTTTTCGACACTGCCTCTCTGCCCCAGCACCACCAAAGCCAAGGCCGACTACGGTCCGACTTCGCCGAGTCCGGTCCGATGTTGGCCGAGTCGAAGGCAAAACGTCCAACCGACCGGCGAGGGCCGGGAACCTTCTCGCACTCCCCCACTCGGAGCGAGCAGCGAAGGTCCCTCCCTAGGAGCTTTATCTTTAGGGGGAAGCATGGTCTTTGCTTCCACTCTAACACTCCGGAGTAGCTTTCTCCGTTTTCTTTTTTTACAAAGCCCTTGGGCTTTTTAGCTCATGCGGGCGGTCCGTGGCCGTGGTAGGCCTCTTCTTGGACGAAGGTGACTTCCCAGGAGGAAGTTTGTTTGTAGGAGCATTTTTCTGCAAGAGAGAAAAAACAAAAAACAATCAAGTTAAAATGACAGACGTCCGCAGATCACAATCTAAATCAAAGTGCAAACCTTCAGACGAAAATCACCCAAAGAAAGAAGGCGTCTTAAAGTGAACACCTCCCTTCCTTAGGGTCGTCCAAACAAAAATCGAATACGAGACGAAAGCGAGGCAAAGACGGAAACGTCCAAAATTGGACAAGCTAACCTCTCAGACGGATATGGTCCAAAGAAGGTAGCCGTCCTAATATGAACGCTCTCCTTTCTCGGGCTATCCTCGTTCAAGGATAGGTACTAAAACATGGACGAGCCAGAAGGTACTCGTCCAAAGACTGCAAAACCTCCAGACGAGTATGGCCCCAAGAAGGTGGCCGTCCTAATATGGACGCTCTCCTTTCTCGGGCCATCCTCGCTCAAGGATAGGTACTAAAACTTGGACGAGCCAGAAGGTACTCGTCCAAAGACTGCAAAACCTCCAGACGAGTATGGTCCCAAGAAGGTAGCCGTCCTAATATGGACGCCCTCCTTTCTCGGGCTATCCTCGTTCAAGGATAGGTACTAAACCTTGGACGAGCCAGACGGTACTCGTCCAAAGACTGCAAAATCTCCAGACGAGTATGGCCCCAAGAAGGTGGACGTCCTAATATGGACGCTCTCCTTTCTCGGGCTATCCTCGTCCAAGGATAGGTACTAAAGCTTGGGCGAGCCGACTCGGTACTCGTCCAAAGACTACAAAACCCCCTAGACGAGTATGCTCCCAAGAAGGTAGCCGTCCCTAGTATGGACGCTCTCCTTTCTCGGCTCATCCCTCGTCCCGAGGATAGGCACAATTTTTTGGACGAGGCCGAATTGTACTCGTCTAGCGACTATGAAAATCTTGGACGGGAATTTCCGAAAAGTGAACGTCCATGCTTGGACGTACTCCTTCTTTGGGTAGTTCTCGTCCAAAGTTTGGATAGCAATTCCAGACGAGTCGAAATGATCCTCGTCCCAAAAAAAAAAAAAAAAAAAAAAAAAAAAGGAAAAAAAATATCTTACCAGCGTCTCGGCCCTCTTCTCGGCGCTACTCTTGGCGTATTCCTTCCAAAGATTGTCTGTGAATTTAGACATGCTTATGTCTCCCGTCCAAGAAGCCTTGAGACGTGTTACGCCGACTCTGCAAAGAAAGAGATGAAAAGTTGGTTAGTTTAATGGGTTATGGATGAAGAGTTTTACTTGGGATTTGAATGGATACCTTTATCTTGGCTAAACCGCAGTTGGCGGCAACCAAGAAGTCGTCATTATAAAACATTTCCTTAAAGGGTATCCAATTAGCCGGTCCTTTAAAGGATTTTTGGCCGTGCCTGGAGTACTTCTTTATTTTGAAGTACTCCACTACCTCCTCGTCATACTTGTCCTCCAGCTCCAACCAAGATTGCTTTCGTCCGGGATTTGTGACGGCTCGATTATAGAAACGATAGCTCTCCGTGGCCGAGTCATTGGCGCCCTTAGATATATAAAGTCGGCTTTCCATTCATGCATCTTTGACGGTTTGCCCCAGTGCATTAGAAAGCCGGGACGGTTGCGAGATGCTAAGCCATGTTCCATCCACGGCACCGGGAATTTTGGCCGCGTAATGAACGTGGGTAAAAGCTTGAAGAGAGAGAGCCAAGCCGCGCAACTCGCAGAGACGGCTATAAACGTCAAGACGTTGTGCCGGGCGTTGGGAGCCGCTTGGTTGTGACCAATGTTGTAATCTTAAGCACTTGCTCTATAAACTCATGAAGGGAAACCTTAACCCCGCGTCGAGCCCGGCTTATATGACAAGAAAATGATTTATAGGAGTGCTCAAAATAGTGGCCTCCTTATTAGGGATGACGAAGGAAAGGCCTGGCATGGGCATATAGTTGGATAAGTAGCCGGGGTCCGACCCTATTTTTTCTAACCATTTGCGATTGGCTAAAATAAAAGCGGGGTCGAAAGGGGACCTAATCGTTTTCTAATCTCGAGACGAAGTAGTAGAGACTTCGTCGACTCATCCGACGACGAGAATCCCCGCCGTTATCGTCTTCATCGGTTTCCTCCATCTCAATGTCCCGGCCGAGGACCGGCTTCGGGGTTTATTTGGGTCTCCTCAAAGCCGCGGCTAGGGAAAGGGGGTCTCTTATAGGCCCAAGCACTTTGGACCTCCCTCGTCTCATCCGGAACTCGTCCAAGAGATTCCTCCATATCTCGAACTGTTTGATGGGATTATTACTCTTCGTCTTAGACGGGCCGTTTGCTTGACGCGCGCCGATTACCCGCACGAGGTAAAGACAGGGTCGTCGACTTTCTCGGCCAAAACTATGAAAAAATATGTACTCGGCCGAGAAGAGGTCCAACTCTAGAATGTGCCAGAAGAAGAAGTATCGGTTCTAGGGTCGAGACAAGCTCTTGGTCGGCTAGGATTGTTTGACGAAGAAGATTCCATTTTATTGCTTTTCTAAGAAAGAATAAAGAATAAAGAAGAAAGAAATGAAACGATACCTGCTAAGAACGTCTGGACGATTCGGTGAAGAATGCTGAAGCTGGACGATCTCCCTCTCTCTCTAGAAAATTCGCAGAGCTTCTCTCTCTAGAAGAATTCGTTCAAGGTGTGAAATGATCAAATGTTTTCACACCAAGTTTATTTATACGGAGAGAAAGAAACTCGGGGAGCCGGTCAAAAATGACCTGGAGAAAGGGTACAACGGTCGGTTATGGCCAGGTAAAACCCCGAAAAAGGCGCGTCCTTTCATTCATTTCAACTAAAGCTACCTTGGGTTAAAAAGCCTTAACCGTCAAATGTGCCTAATGAATCTACCTTGGGTAAAAGGGCCTTAACCGTCAGATGGGCCAACAGTAAAAACCCTTTTAGGGACAAATGTTGTAGCCTAAAATCTACGGTTCCTCTTACGGCACTTGGGCTCATCTGAGCCGTACAGGTGTCCCCCCCTGATGAGTAGGGGAAGAAGATCTACCCTTTGGGCTAGGCTCAGTATGGTTAAAAGGTAACTTTTCGGGCCCAAAAGGAAGTCAGAGGCCAGCCCTGTGAGGTGGCTGCATGAGAGTGGTTGATAAACCCTCCCAAATCATGGCCTGCCACGTGTCATGATCTGATTCTTCAGCCAATCAGAAGCCACTATTCTAGGTCAGATTTTAAGGTTAGCTGTCATCTTGCTATCACTATAAATACTCCTGAAATCAGGAGAAAGATCATTCAATGCAAACAGTGCAAAGTTACTCTGTAAAACTACTCTCTCACTTTCTCTCTCTAGAATTACTTTTCTCTTACAAACACCTGATATCTGACTTAAGCTTCGGAGGGGAGCCACCACCCAAACCTCCGGGGTGGGTCCCTTTTTGCGGTTCGGGAACGAAGCTCGAGCTTGGACTTGGTTGATTCAGACATTGTTGCACAAGTCTCCAAAGAAGAACATCTAAGGGATACTAGTTTACTTGCTCGACAAGAAAGCGCCATCTGCAGCTTACTTGTTGGACAAGGGACAAAACATACTGGAATTGCAATTCAATTTTCTTTTCTGAATTGGATTTTTGACAAATAAATTCTGAAAACAGCACAAGTGACACAATATGTTAAACCCATTTGTTAGACCTACTTCATTTGCGTCTCTACGTACCAATAATCCTTGTTTATTTTTCCTTGAAAAAAGAAATTTCCAGTCTATATCTTTTAGGTTTTTCTCCTACTCAATTATGATTTGAAACTCCTAATTTCTTCTTGTGGTTTTTGCTTCATAGTCATTTTTATATAGATGTCCAAACACAAAACGAAGTTAGACAACAAAGTTTCTTAGTATTATCAACCAATAGACAATAAAATTCTGAATTCAAATAGGATTATTAGAAAATCCAACAGAACGGATACTTGTGGGTGTTGGCTACCTAGTTGGTAAAGTTGTCTAAGACCTGAAATTAAATCCGTCTATATCACTGGCATCACAGTTTTTCATGCACCAAAAAAAAGAATGAATACCTTTGATGTGGTGCTCAATATTCATTATCTAGGGGCATGAACAACAGAAGAAACCACACACTCATAACTCAATCACCTAGATCAATAGCACGAAAAAATGTCTAGGATTGTTTCGTATAGCGAGGAAAAAAATGTTTCATAGATTACCTCCATCACGAATTTGAAGTCCAAGCCCTCTATGAGACTCAAAGACGGTTATATTGTCAAACAATAAGTGCACAAAATCGAAGGAGCTAGCACTACCGAGCTTGATGGCTGAAGATTTTGTTCTGATCCAACAATCAGTAGCAGTTAAGTTATAAAGAGGTCCATTGTATGTCTTGGGACATATAGCATCATCACCCGTGTCAATGTGGCATCTAGTGATGACTGTGTTATTAGAATCTTGTATGTCAATCCCGTCATTGTTTGGCGAATCGAAATTCCCATAGATAAAGATGTCATGAATGGCAGTGTTATCACAGTCTACTATGTGCAAACTGCAATCCACAATTAACTCGTTAAGATAAGTTCTTCAATCATTTGGTTACAAAGGGGTTATAAATGAAATATACTTGAACAAGTTAAACTGCTATTGCCCTATTCACTCCACTTCGTATCTCACCCAACTAAAATTAATTTTACTAATTAAAACAGATTCTTTTTAGTTTAGTGAGTTTTATTTTTATTACTCATTAATTAACCTTCTCCTGGTTGCTCGAGTACCACCTTTCAACACTTTATCAACACTTTATCCAACTAAGCTAGTTGACATCCATAATGATTATTTCATTTAGGGCTTGTTGTCTCCACCACATTTTTTGTTAACTGTTCTAAAACTTCTTTTTTCAACTTTTTTGAGATTTCTGAACTTTCCTTGCTATTTTTCTTAACTTTTCTGAACTTTTTGATTTTCTGAAAGTCTAAAAAAGTTGTGAAAAAATAAGAAAAGTTCAAAATATTTAAGAAAAAATAAGGTGAACAGTATTATAGAACAGGTCCTAGTCGCTATAATTCTTTTTTACCTTGTGATCCCTACATTAGAGGTGTTTGGCAACTAGCTGTTGTTAACTTGTTATTTCACATAATGGCTATGTTTAAGGAAGCATTTTAGGTACCTTAAATGATAAGGTGTGCTAAAATAATTTGATAAATGCTAGTTTTGCCAAAGTAATCTATCAATTTGAGAAGTTAATTAGCTATCTTATCAGTTTCACCGTTTCAGCACCCAATCTGAGGCTTTCAGCTATTACCTTGTCGGTTTTAGCTAACTTATCAGTTTTAGTTCCTTTTCAACTAATAAGTATTGTCAAACAGACCCAAGGTAGATTAAAAAAGGAATAAAAAAGGAGTGATGAATTAAGGACGGAGTGAGAAAAACGCACCACCAATAGGCAGGTTCAATGAGGTTGACATTAGAGACACTAACATGTTGACAACCAATAAACCCCACAAGTCTTGGTCTACACTCATCCCCTGCACAAGCCCCCGTATGATTCCAGCTCACCATCACATTCTTCTTCTCATCAAATCTCTTCACAAACTCCAATCCCTGACCGTTGATCTCCCCACCACCTGTGATCCCCACGTTATTCACCTGCTCCGCAAGCACAACGTACCATCTCTCCGACTCACTTGGATAATCCTCTAACTTCGTTCCCCCTAAAATTACCGCGCCTTCCTCTACGATCAAAACGACGCCGGATCGAAGGTGGATTGTTGCTGTTAGGTAGGCCCCGCGTGCTGGGAATATCACGTGGCAGGTTCTCGGGGTTGGGCACGCGTCGATTGCTGATTGGATTGCTATTGTGTCGTAATCTATGCCGTTTCCGACGGCTCCGAAGTTGGTGACGGAGATGGTGGTTGGGATGGAAGGGAGCTGGATTGCTGACGTGGTGAAACGTGATTGGATTGGATAGACGAGGAGGAGTGAGAGAAGAATAGTCAAATTAAAATTGGAGAGAGAAAAAAATGGCATTTTGGATTTTGGATTTTGGATAAGATTATACACTAGTGAAGTCTGAAGTTTGATTGATGAAAAAGTTATACTCCACTTTAGATGGGTGTTTAAGTAGCTTTACTCCCATCTTACTTATTTTTCTAAGTTAAGATTTAACAACTTCTAACGCTCAACGATATCTTTTTCACCTACATATATATTTTAAATTCTTTTCAATGTGTTTTTTTAGTCTGTTTTTAAAGAGATGGTCTCACGTTAGTGTTAAAGTAAAAGAAGGCGATGACGTAAAGCTTGACATCACACGCGCGTCATCAAACCAAGACCTAGGAATTAGTTAAGCGCTTGGACCTATTAGTTATGCTTGCCTTAAATTGTTTCTGGATGAATTAGTTAAGTGTTGATGTATATTAGTTAAGCAGTGAAGTATACTAGTTAAGCGCTAAAGTATATTAGTTATACCAGATTATAACGCATTTTATTTATTCGATCACAACAATAACGTACATGTGCAAACGGTGGACTATATTTTGCAAACAGCAAAGTGTTGAAAAGAGAAATGGATTGAGAAATCTCTGGAGCAGTTACAAACAACGTAACCACATGGCGATATGAAACCGCAAGAAAGTTCTACAATCGCATTCTCAAAAGTCAAGATAATGAAGATGCAAGAAAGGTACTGCAAGAAGTCTACAAGAATACTGCTGCAAGTACCAAAGTCTTAACTACAAAGCCAATTATAGAAGAACAATGCTCATCAAGTCATCAAGTATAACTACATTGGTTATTTTAGGCTCGGATCGTGCAAAAACAAATTAAAAGGAAGAAGTGTAAGGAAGAAAAGTAATTTTAAGAAGACTAAAAAAACAAATTCCAAGAACCAAACTGAAATTGGTACAATTACTCCAAATGCTAGGTTGTTTTAAGTTCATTTTTCAAGTTGCCTTTTGTATTTGACATTTTAGATTTATAAAAAACATATTTCTTCGTTTATATTGGAAACTAAATAATGCTCAATAGATCTTAACTAATTATAGAACAACGCTAACTAATGTACTGGATATGTTAACTAAAAATTAATGTAAGTCTACATATAGATTATCAGCTCAAAACTATTGTGCTAAAATACTTAACTAATTAGCCAAAAATGTTAATTAATTCGCCAAAAATATTATCGTGAGAATTTGTGAGACGCGGTTCGTTTTTCAAAAACATATATCTCTTGGATTTGGACAGGTCTCACGTTTAGACTAACGTGAGACCGTCTTTTCCAAGAATTTGTGTTGAGTAAATCAAATTTTCCATCTTCAACTTGACGATGGATATTAAAACCGTAGATACAACTTAGGTTTCAATCTTTTGAGGAGGCTCATATTTAGATTGGAACTAATGCTTATTTCACTAGTAAAATAATTGCTTATTGCTGCGATGGTATTGCTGCGGTTTTACCCATACGCAGCAATATATCACGTAAAAAGAAAGATAAAATATAAAATAAAGATATTGCTGCGATTTCGGCCTAAAACCGCAGCAATATGGTATCAACAGGAAATTTTTTGAAAAAATGTTGACTATTTAACCAGATATATTCTTTGCGGTTTTTGTCAAAAACGGCAATATATTAAAATAATATTAAAAAATAATATTTTAATATATTGCTGCGGTTCTTGTCAGAAACCGCAGTAACATCATTAAAAAAAAGTATAAAACACATCAGTTAGGGTTTTTTCCTCACTTTTCCCTCTCTCAAACTCACATGACGGCTTTATTTTCTTCTCTTCCTCTCACGCGGTTCCTCTCAACCTCTCATCTCCTTCCTCTCTCTTCACTTTCTCCCTCACTCAATTCCTCCTCACCTGAACCCCAAAATTTCAACCGGTTTTTCGTCACCTCCCTCTTTAAACCCTAACCCACGCCTCCCTCACTTCTCAGTTCTCCCATTTCTCACTTTCGCTGCTCCTCTCTTTCGCTCCTCCTCACCGGCGTCGCACAAAGAAAACGGAGGTTCGAAGGTGCGATTCTTCGAAGGTTCGCCACCGATGGTTGAAAACATGTTCGAGTTTGATGTTTTTTTTGGTTTCTTCGTCGGCCGTTCACCGGTAAGTTTCAGTTCTTTGTAAGTTCTTTTCGTTTTTTTTTTTTTTCAGATCTGAAATTACTTGATGGATTTTTTACATTTTATTTTCATTTTTTGTTGTTTTTTTCGGATCTCGAAATTACTTGAAATCCTCAACAATCTCTCCTCTAACATCCGACTACTCGTGGCCTACAGATCTCGGCGATCTCTACTCGCCGTCGTCGTTGCTCGCCGTCGTTCGACCACGCGAAGCCCAGCCTCGCTCGCCGCTCTCGTGGCTTTAGTCGCCGCCTTCGCCGTCGATCTGCTTTGGTTTTTCGTTGGTTTTTGGTTTTCAATTTTTTTTTTTCATTTTCGTTTTTTTGTATGTAATTATGTTAAATTAGTTCTAGTTTTATTTGCTCATTAGAATATCTGATTTTTTTATTTTATCTGTTAGATATTGTACTTCTTTATTTTCATTAATTTTTATTTTTCAAGTCATTGCATGAACTTAATATGTTGTACTAGTTCGTTTTAGTTACTTTTGTTTTAATTGCATTTTAAGGTCGAAAATTATATGGATACTTAAATTTTTTAAAAAAAATTTTTTAAAAAAAAACGTGCACCTATTGCTGCGGTTTCTATTCAAAACCGCAGCAATAGACCTAATTTTTAATATAAAAAAATACGCCTATCGCTGCGGTTTCTGATACAAACCGCGGCAATATCTTGGCATATTCTTTGCGGTTTGTGTCGAAACCGCAAAGAATATCTTGGCATATTGCTGCGGTTTAAAACCACAGCAATAGGTAAATTACCTATTGCTGCGCCCTGAATTGCTGCGCGGTCAAAACCGCTGCAATAGGCCACTTAATAACCGCAGCAATAAGCATTTATTCTACTAGTGTTTTAACATTCTTTTTGTAACACTCCGTCCTTTTATAAACATAATAAAAATAAACTAGAACATTTTATTAAAGAAATGGCGATAGCGGAAATATCGTCTGACGGAAATGTCACTCTAATCGAAGGTTAAATTAAACTAAATAAAAAATAAAACCCAATTACACTGATCCAAGATATCCAAAAAGAGGCAAAACAACCTCATAGTCCCAATATATATAGTAAATATAAAATAAAATAAACTGTCTCAAAAATCCTAAATAGTCTTTCTCTCATTTCCCATAACACGAAATAATCACCTGCAAAATATATCAACAAACATCCACAATCAGTGGGGAGTAACTAACAGCTCTCAAACTTGTTAGGATCCATATAACAGCTCAATTAGGATCCATATAAGAGTTATAAAAGTCTTAATAATCAAGTCACACAAAAACATCTCAATAGTAAACTTCAGATAATCAAGTAAAACACTTAAACAAAGATAGTACAACATGCTTAATATAAATAGGTAAAGATAACAGAATAAACAAAAGGAAAAATTCACAAAAACAGTCTGCATTATGCGCCTTCTTCCTTTAACAGTCCATACTATTGATTATCCCTCAATAATCCCAACTATTACCCCCATCTTCTAAAAACGATCCTTATAACCTAGAAACCTACTACAACAGGTAAACCTTGAACATGCGACTTGCACATGATTTTTAATGGAATCTAAATTTTTTCCCCTTTTGTTTTTCTGTTTTAATAAGAATCTAAATTTTTTCCCCTTTTGTTTTTCTGTTTTAATATTAAAACAGAAAAACAAAAGGGGAAAAAATTTAGATTCCATTAAAAATCATGTGCAAGTCGCATGTTCAAGGTTTACCTGTTGTAGTAGGTTTCTAGGTTATAAGGATCGTTTTTGGAAGATGGAGGTAATAGTTGGGATTGTTGAGGGATAATCAATAGTATGGACTGTTAAAGGAAGAAGGCGCATAGTTCAGACTGTTTTTGTTAATTTTTCCTAAACAAAATGGATAAATAACTATACATATAAACTCAAGTATCAACAACATAAACCATCAAAGTTTAAAGTAATAAAATAATCTATTTAGTTTGAGAGAGAGCTAAACGCTAGTGGACAACCCACTTCCTATGGTAATGTCAGATCGCAATCTCCAGACACCCTATTGGTTACGTTCCCTACTGCCTGTGTCTAAGAATGGCCATATTCCCGATGCGGTGTAGGATTCCGTCCTCACCAACCTCTCGGACGACAACAAAACCAAGGTATACCTAGGATTTTGTCCTATGGTTTGCATGTTCTTCACCTTGGGATTCCGTCCCTCCGGATATCTTGCTCTCAAACAAAAATAGTAATAATAAAATAATACTCAATCATCAAATCACACGGATGCCCTTAAGGCCTTACACCAAATCAGCAGAAATCTAGGATCGCAACCCAAGAATTTTAAATTAAATAACATTCTTCTCAAAATAATAATAATTATAATAATAACTCAATAAAAATATGATTTAAATCATTATTAAACTAAAAGTAATACTTAACCATAACAAAAGCTCACCTAACATGCTAAAACAAATATATTAAACAAATGATAAGAGTAAATTATAACTTAAATAACAAGGTAATCTACACCCATTACCAAGGATAAAAAGCTTAAACATGTACTACATCACCCCTCCCCCAAAATATTGGTCTGACATAACAAGCTATAAACAAAACCAAACGAAAATATAACTAAATAAAATAGAACTAAAACTAATACAAGACCATGAGAGTGCAGTAACTATACAATGCAACAACAATATCCAGCTTTGCACATAAACATCAAATGCCTCATGTCAGCAACCCAAGCACCATGAATCTTCTATTAACAGAATCATACCAGCCATCAAAGGCATGACAATAACTAGGGCTGGCAACGGGTCGGGTTGGGTCAAGATCAGGTTGGGTTGGCGGGTTAGCGGGTTGAGAACCCCTTGACTCAACCCGACCTGTTTACTTAAACGGGTTGGGAATTACAACCCAACCCAACCTTATGATAAATGGGTCAACCTTCAGGTCGACTCGTTTAATTTTTTTTTGGTGTTTTTTTCCAGAAAAAAAATAAAACAACACAATTTATTTACAAATAACAGTAGGCAACAACTTAACATTAAGCCATTAAATAACAGTAGGCAGCAACTTTTGTTCAAAATCAACAAAATCAACCCAACTGTTGTTCAAAATCAACATCATTACAACTCCGTAAGCAATTGTTCAACATTAAGTGTAATGAATATTTGATTTTGTGAAGAAGACTAGAAGAGCAGAAAGAGAGAAGAAAGGTAGAAGACTAGGCGCCGTTTCTCACTCTTAGGGTTTGCCATTTGATTTGAGTTTAAAAAATATTAGGGTTTTTACTTTATTACTTTATGGGCAACCCAATTTTTTTGCTTTGAATTGAGTTAGGGATTTTTTTGGGTTGTTTTTTCATAAATGGGTTAAATGGGTTAAACGGGTTAAAATCAGGTCGAAATTTTCAACCTGACCCAACCCATTTAATTAAACGGGTTGGGTCAGGTCGACCCATTTAATTAAACGGGTTGAAATTTTCGACCCAACCCATTATTAATGGGTTGGGTTCGGGTCGGGTTGGCGGGTTGGGAAATATTTTGCCAGCTCTAACAATAACAATACAACCATATATAATGTGAGGAACAATGTAACAACGCACAACAAACAACCTTATCACCCAGCCATTACAACAACATAAAAAAAATGTTTACAAGTTACAAATTCACGCCATGATAATAGGAAAATAACAACCATACTAACATGATTACTAATATTGAACATAATACTAAGATCACCAAAATATACATAACATACTAGTATACTACAACATAGATATTATTCTTAATCCTAACCATGATGAACTAATATTACCCAACCTATCATGATATCAAAACTCAAATAATCCAACTATTAAAACTAATATAATACTTATACTAATCGATCTAGATTCGCCGTTAGTTACCTTTGAAGACCTCCAATTGCTTGCATTATTCTTCTTGAACAATGTAAATTTTCATTACGCACTGTTCTATTACGACCCAGATTTCCGACAATCGAAAACTTGGATTCACAATCGCTCCAGTCAAAGTGAAGGCCCAAATGTCTTTAACGTGTTGTCCAAATTTGAGAATAATCCAACGATTAGATCTCTGGCGATAGTCATTTTCGTGAAACTGTGGCAGGAAAAACCGAGAAGAACTTTTCCTCTCTTTCTCTCTTCAAAAAGTCGACTGATTTGGGGAAGAAGTGAGACTGATTTTTGCTGTTACACACAGCTCCAAAGATGATTTAAAAGAGGATTAAAGAGGGAGGTTACAATAGCTAATAATAAGGGATTCAATTGGGCATTAAAGAGGGGGTTACAAGGAGGGTTACAAGCTTCAAAAGTCACTTCCTTCTCCATTAAAATAACTGATTTTTGGGCAGCTCTTTTAGGAACCAAACTTCATGTCCAAAAAGTTGTTACGACGGTCCAACGCGTGGTTGAAGCGATAAAACAAAATGCATAGCTAAAACACGAAATTTAATTACTAGAAAAAATATATAATTTGTAATCAAATAAATTTTATAAATATAACATTTTAAAAGTTGAAAAACAAATAATATAAGATATAATATTTTTAAGAAGTAATATATTATAATTTTAAACGGAAAATAATAATTAAGGGAAAAATAACTCGAATAAATTATGAGCGAAAATCCGTGGTGTTACACTTTCTCCTCTTTTTTAATGTGAGTGCGAAGTGCGAATCCTTTAGTTGCAAGTAATTTGAAACGAAGCATTAAGCTTTACACTCATATACAAGAACTTGGTTAGCTAAAAAATGAGATCAACTTTATTACTAAGCAATTCAAGGTTTGAATACATCTTGCATACAATCTTCTTTAATGTAAAGATCATCGTCTTAAAATTATACAATAAAACATGAATTGGAAAAATGAGCCACAGTGCCTCACACTTAAAAATTGGGGCTTACTAAATACCGTCTGTATTTACTTGAAATCGTCCGTATTTTTTTTAAAATACTCCTAAACTACCCCTACAAATACTACCCCATACCCCCCATACTCTCACACTCTCTCACTCTAACACTCTCTCACTCTCACTCCCACTCCTCACTCCTCACTCACTCCCACCATAGCCACCACCACCACCACCACTGCAACCACCACCGCACGGCAACCACCACCGCACGACAACCACCACCGCACGACGAGCACGACCTTACCGGCGACCACCACAGCGGGGACGAAGAAGACACCGACGCCCACCACCACCACAACTCGCCGGAAAAAGAATGGGCCCAAGGAAGAAGGCAAAGAAAATCGGGGAAATCAGGTTAGTTTTGTAGTTATTTGTGGTGAAAACCAACCCATAACCCGGAAAATCCCCCACCCCTCGCCGGAAAACACGAGGGTTTGTTGAAATTTTTTTTTCTTCGAAAATGCAGGGCAACGGATAGCAAATCCGTTACCACCACACGGTGGTAACGAATGACTTATCCATTACCACCGCAGAGGTAACGGATCAGATCCACGTTACCTCTGTGGTGGTAACGGATTAGTCATCCGTTACCACCGTGTGGTGGTAACGGATTTCCTATCCGTTGCCCGGCATTTTCCAAAAAAAAATTTTTTTTTTAGCCTCGTGTTTTCCGGCGAGGGGTTGGGGGGGAGTTTGGGTTTGTTAGTATTATTTTTTCTTTTTTATTAATTTATGTTTTGTTTATGTTTGTAGTAATTTATGTTTTTTAATAATTATATATTTATGTTTATTTAAAATAATTTATATTTGTTCCTAATTTATTTATTAAGACTTTCTGTTTGAATTAAAAATAATAATTTGTGTTTATTTGGGTTTTTATAATTTATGTCAATAGTTATTTGAATATATTAATTTAATTTTAATAGTTAATATGTTAATTTGTGTGATAATGTTGTAATTAGGTTTTATTATTATGTTAATGCATGTTAGTAACATGTTAGTATTATTTAATTTTATTATTTGTTTAATAGCATGTGATAATAGTATTATTTAATTTTAATAGTTATTATTTAATTAGTTAATAAATTAATTTGAGCATGTTATTATATTATAAAAATATTTCAATGATATTAGCATGTTACTATATTATATTAGTAGCATATTACTATTATTTATTGTAATGATATTAGCATGTTAATTTGTTTTTATTAGCATGTTAATATTAGTTGTGTAGGGTATTTGTTTTTATTAGCATGTTTACTAATGATATGAACAAGTTAATATGATTTATTGTTGTAATTTTAGTTAATTAATTATTAGAAAGTGAATAGTTATATAATAATGCCCTAATTTACTTTGTTTACGCATGTTAATATGTTTTAATAATATTATGTTAACACCATCACCAATGTTAATGCATGTTAGTATTATTTATCCTTATCATTTTAGTAAATTAATTATTAGAGTGTCAATGGTTATAGATTAGTAGTAATTACAATATAATAACGTAGACATTAAATAAAAAATAAATAATTAACATAATTGATTATTAGGGTCTTGAGGGTTCTGAGGGATCGACGCCACGACACACTAGATCTCGTGGTGTTGATGCATCTAGTAGGAGGGCGAGGAGTGATGCTCGAGGCTAGGCGGATGCCTATTCCCGAGGACGCGCGCCGATAGTGCGGGATGGGATACTCGCGGACGAGCGAGGTTAGATCATGCTTTGAGCGGTGGTGATGAAGGCGATGTGGGTGAAGCCGCCTCCCATGTGGGCGTGAGGAAGGGTAGTAGGGGGGGTTTGTTTCGGGGTCCGGTTCCGGAGGTTGTCGGGCGAGCGACGGGGACTAGAGGCGCTAGGGATACGTCGTGGTTAGCTACCGAGGCGATGCCTGGGGGCCCACTTGACGGTACCCTGATTCCTAGTTGGCGGGGTCACGTCGGTGCCCTTATATACCACGATACGACTGCTAGTGATGTTATGATGTGCCATAACCGCTCCAGTGCATTTGATCCGTTGCTGACTTGGGGTTTCCCGCAGCAGTCGTTGCAGCGCTTGGATAGATCTTGTATTGCGCAGCTACCACAGATTATGTTTGGGCACCTTGACTTTCCATTGCTTACAGCGTTTGTAGAGCGTTGGCAGCCCGTCACGAACACGTTTCACATGTCTTTTGGAGAGATGACGATCATGTTACATGACGTTTGGCAGATCCTACGTGTTTCTATTGAGGGTCGGACTGTGAGTGCTGTTTTGCCTACTTCTGATCTATATGTACGGTTTGAGGAGCTCTTGGGCTTGACTCGTGAGGAGTTATTATGTGAGGAGTCACGGGTTTGGAGGAATGGTGGCGTTACCGTTCAGAAGATTTTCGATCTGTGCAGGGATCAGGGCCGTCCAGCTGATGTGCAGGTTCGAGCATGGATGCTCCTAACACTTGGGTGTACCCTCTTCACTGATAAGAGTGGTTCCCGCCTCATGCCCCAGAACATTAGTGAGCTGGATGACCTTGATTCAGTTCATACTTACTCATGGGGCTTAGCTGCTTTGGCTTACCTATATCGTCAGCTAGGGGTTGCGAGTAGAGCGGATAGCAACCAGGTTGCCGGGTGTCTCACGCTCCTCCAGTGCTGGATTTACGAGTACTTCCCGTGTTTCCGATCTCAGCGAGAGGGGCTAGCGTTCAGTGATCATGATCCCCGGGCACGAAAGTGGGATTACCACCTCGTCGGCAAGGAGTTTATCCGACTGGAGTCCATTCGTAGACGCTTGGACACACTTCAGGTTTCAGAGGTACGATATTTAATGCATTAGTAAAATATATATTATTATGTTCTCATATATTACTACTACGTTAGACTAATGAAATTATTACATTTATCCGTTTTCAGGTCGACTGGATGCCATATGGGGAAGACCAGGCTGCACTGATTCCGAGGACGTTGTATGTCGGTTTCATACGTTATCGAGGGATCATTGAGCCGTACAACCCAGATCGTGTACTGCGACAGTTGGGTTTTGTTCAGGTCATTCCTACCCCTCCTATTCAGCCTGATTTCGCATACAGACCGAGCAACCCGAAGAGGTATGAGGTTCAGTTCTCGGTCTCAGTAGCTGAGTCTACATGGCAGCGGTTCACGCCATATGCTGGGGGTCTCAGCGTATCACAGTTGAGACGGGTTACTCGTCGTGGAGAGTGTTCGAGGGAGTACATGGATTGGTTTTGTACATATTCCCATCCTACCCTCATTCTTTGCGAATAGGACGCATATTCCGCCCAGGCCCAACACTACAAACACCCACTTGTGTACGCAATTTAATCATTTATTTGTTTACTATTTTATATGTTATATTATTGATACATAACATAACATAACTAACGACTTTTGCGGTGGATGGCCCGACATTTTGACGCCACGAGAGCGTTGACGGAGGATCGGCACAATGACCGGCGACCCAACACTTCTTTGGCATATGAGATGTTGGCCGACCTCGCTCGGGATTGGGATGCTTTGCATTGCGTCTAGATCGGGCACGGGGCGCCGATGAGGACGCCCACCATCATGACATGTAGTCATTGCATATCAGTGTTCTCATTCCATTATTTATGTACGGGTGTATTATGTAGTTACATTTTGTGATGATATTATTTTGTTAGGTATATATGACTTTGGTTTTATGATGATATTTATTCTTTCATTTTGTATCATTGCAACTTATTATTTCAGTTTCAATCATAGCAACTTATTATGATCCATCCATATATATTAATATCATATCAACTTATACTTTTCAATACAAAATCAATACTAATATTTACCAGTTGGGTTAATACTACATTATAATGAATTGCAACTTATTATTTCAATTTGAATCATTGCAACTTATTATGATCCAACATTATATATTAATATCATATCAAATACTACTTCTTCGGCTCAAATTCGATTATCAAATAGAATACATAAAATAATACAATGAATAGATCGCACTATGTACTATATACTAAGAAGAGAGTAACTCATCCCATAAAGCGCGTGTCACACCATACAACTGATCCCAACCATCAACACTATCTTCATGCATGGTATGCCACAAGTTATGAATAGGTGGTACGGGTGATCCGGGAAGTAGCTCCAATCTAATATAATGCTCAAATGTACCAAGATGTGCTATCACGAGTTCGTTAGTTGGACCCATCGTGTATTCAAAAGCACGCCAAGGAAGGACAGTGATACACGGATATAGTTGTCCATCTGGGCCTAGTCCGACCAAAATGACTGCGGCATTGAACATCTGCGCAATAGGAAACAAGTCTTGCGAAGTAACCATCCAATGAGCCTGAGATGCTGGCCCCCCACTCCAAGTAATGCGCCTTATTGCTGCGTCTATCCCATCATAATAAATACCTCTGTAAACATCCCGATGAGCAGCAATTTCATTTGCCATATTTTGGCGGATAAAACCCCAATGGTCTTCACTCCCTAAAAAACAATCTGCAACAGTTCGAAATCCACAGTTACTGTCCGCCTGGACATTCGTCCATCTAGTGAGGAATGGGCCAAGAAGCGCAGGAATCCTGCGATAAAATGGAAATCCAACCCTCTTCTCCATCAACGCTTTCCCGACCTACAACAATCAAATTAATCAACATTAAATTTATCAATACGTTGCAAATAAATGTTATAAATAATCAATACATACAATTAACAAACATATTACCTGTAGAAGTTGACAAGCTCATAACTGAACCTAAAGATCTGCTTCTCTTTGAAGACGAACTGGATGTGTGCTCAAAACCACTCTTCTTTCGTTTTGTACTCGGGTGATTCTTTCGTCGTGGTCTCCCTTTGGGGTTCTCAACAATATCGGGCTCAAAAGCTGAATCACCAGGATTACGCAGATGTTCCTCTAGAACCCGGGTTGCGCTCCGTAATACGGCAGGATCACTACTTTGAACCTGCTCAACCAACTCTAAGAAGTACTGAGAATCTTGTGCTGCCTCAGATGCAAACACAGGGTTGTTAACACCATCACCAATGATCAAAGTAGTCCAATAAGGATGTAAGTCTGTCAGGTACAGACTCTCATTCGCCTCCAATCGTCTGCGTATGGCGCATGCACATGGGATTGCATGTGTGGTTCTCAACGAGCAACCGCAACGCTGATATACCTCATAGCCTAACTCCCGCATACGATTTTCCTCATGCAGTAAGAGTTCTAAACAGTAATGCGAGACTCGACCATTTAATTGATACAATGCCTGAGTCTTGTACAAGATTCTGTGCCGACGCCGACTTTCCTCCAAATCATTCTCAACCTTCTTCACTTGATTTTCTATCTCACTGTGAGCAATAGAAAAGATGGAGTCCAAGGCAGTTGTGCTACTAAAAACCCAAGACTTCAGTGCAGAGTGTGCACTTTCAACTCGGCTAGTGCACGTGTTCCCAAGGTGAAGTGCATTGTCCGTCCATGCCCGCACAAACTTCTCTTTGTACACAAGCCAAGTTGTTTCAACGTATTGGATTATTTTAGGCCACTTTCTGTAAACATCTCTCATATTCTCAACCTCGGCCTCATAACTCCTCTCGTCGGTCGCGTTGACTATCCGATACCAAGTTTGGCTCACGAATCTCAGACCCGCATCGGTGTTGCCCATGATGTTACTCACTCTAGCCTGCACATCTTTGTTGATATGCCATCGACATAGCAAATGTGCAAAGTTAGGAAACACTTCCCGGATCGCTTTCATAAGGCCCAAATCACGGTCAGTAATGAGTGTAACAGGGACAACATTCACTCCAATAAGCAACCTAAACTTGTCCAACACCCAATTATAACTATCAGCTGTTTCGTTGGCCATCAGAGCATACCCAACCATAAAATTCTTGTTGCACGGCGTCATCCCAATGAGCTCTAGAAAAGGCATGTTATATTTGTTGGTTTTATATGTTGCATCCATACCAACAACAAGCGGATAAGTTCGGAGGATATTTGCCGAACGAGGGTGCACCATGAATGCCGCAGTCATTGCATTTGTCTCCTCGTCTTGCCTAATCCAATGAAGGTAGTTGCTCTCTCGAGCAAGGTGAAGGAAGTGTTGCATCACGTCTCTACCATCCATTGCTTCCCTTCTATCCTTTTCCTTCAGGGTATACAAGTGTCTCATATTTGGATGATCATCGGGAAATTTTTCATTCACAGCTTTCATGATACTAGCAGGCCTAACGTGCGACTTTATCATATCGCGAGCGAATACCTTTGCCGCCGGACTAAGGCCGCTGATGGGTCGATGGCCCTCAGGGTAATGAATGAACTCATGATTGTGCATGCCCCTAATCCCCCGTTCTGCTTTGATCACCCATCCAGTTCGATCTGGGTACTCCAAATACTCAACCTTAACTCCCGCTCTACAGCCACAGGCTTTTGTCTTTGTAGCTACCCGTTCTGCTACACTAAGATCTCTACCTTCACCCCTATATGGTGCGTCCCGGTTACATTTCATATATACATATGGTCGTCCACTAGGATCGTGTTTATGATTTGACATAATAACCATCACAAACCCGATTTCATGTGCCCTTTTCTTAACCCAATCTTGTAGTTCCTTTTTCCCAGCCCATAGTGTTTCATTATAAAACATGTGATTATAATCTATATAATCACCCCCAAAGTCCGGCAAATAAACCTATAATGTTTAGCATTTTTTCAATTAGACAACATATAATCAATAATATTATTCACTATTATTTACTTACTTATCGTAACTAATAATCATTATTATTTATTTACCAATCACAAAATTTATTAACTACATAGTGCACGTGTTCTCAACTTAATATAATCCATTCATTAACTTAATATTATTTAGTTACCAATCACAAAAATTACTACTTATTATGAAAATAATTATAATAATATGCATACATATTTGAAAACAATATCAACAAATATTAACTAAATATTCATTAACAAAATTAACAGAAACGGATGTACTATTATTCGCTAATTACAAAATTAATACTAATTATCACGGAAAATCAAATATTAACTAAATGGAATTTTTTAAAATACTAATACTAATTATTTGAATAAAATATCAATAAATATTAATACTAATTTTTGGTTACATGCTAATATTAACTACAAATTTTCTTTTAAATGCAAATATTAACATGCTAATAAAAACAATTAATAATATTAACATGCTAATAAAAACAATTAATAATATTAACATACTTAAATCATTCAATCAAACAAATTAAATAATACTAACATGCATTAAAATAATAAAATCCTAATTACAACATATTCACACAAATTAACATAATAATTATTAATATTCAAATGCCTATAAATTAAAATAACAAAAAATTATAACTACCCAAATACACACAAATTTTATTTATTAAAACGTAAATTATTAAAACATAAATTATAAAAAACATAAATTATTTTAAATAAATAAGAAATATATTATTAAAACATAAATTATACAGAAATTATTAAAAAGAAACCAACAAAAAAAATTGCGCAACGGAGCAGGGTAACGGATCTAAAATCCGTTACCCCAGTGGAAGCAACGGATCACTTTTCCGGTGCTTCCACAGAGGCACCGCATAAAAAATCCGTTGCCTCTGTGGAAACACCGGAAAAATGATCCGTTACCAAGGTAACGGATCAAAAATCCGGTGCTTCCACAGAGGCAACGGATTTTTTATCCGTTTCCTCTGTGGAAGCACCGGATTTTGTATCCGTTGCTTCCCTTTGGGGTAACGGATTTTCGATCCGTTACCCTTTTCCGGTGGCGTAAAAAAAAAATTCCGGCGACTTACAAAAAAAAAAAATTTCAACTTACCACATTTCGTTCCGGTGGCGTTAACGGTCCTTCATCGGACATTTTCGGTACTCCTCAGTTGCTCCGGTGGTGGTGCTCCGGTGGTGGTGCTCCGGTGGTGGTGCTCCAGTGGTGGTCGTCCGGTGGTGGTGTTCGGAAGGTGGTGGTGGTGTTACTGCTTGATGGTAGAGAGAGAGCTTAAGTTTGGTGAGAGAGGAGAGGGTAAAGTGAGGTGAAAGGGGGAGGGGCATGGGGGGTATATAATGAAAAAAATACGGACGATTTCAAGTAAATACGGACGGTAAATAGCGATTCGGTAAAAATTCTTAGGCTCTACTTCAAACCAATTTTATTGCAATATTGCCACCTATATTTGGAAACATGTAAGAGAAAATCAATCAACAAACTAACACTCCCTCTGTCTTATTTTAATTGCTACATTCTATTTGTGAGTACTATTTACATGACAACTTTGATCTTTAAACAACCTTTTAAATTTTTTTTGTAAAGAGAAACCTTAAACCTAAAAAACATTGTCAGAAGAAACCTGATGACATCATTCCGGCGTTGACATATATTTTCCGGCATTGAATCATTTAATGGTCCGAAAAATATGCGAGAAGCAACCTTTTACAATGCGTTTTTTGTCAGATGCAACCTTTTATAAATTTGTTTGCAAATTGAAACCTTAAACAATTTTCTTTTTGTGAGATCAACCTTACCTAGGTTCCCGATGTTGACCAAGCCTTTTCCAACATTGACCGATGAGAGTGGCACTTGTCCCCCCCCCCCTTTTTTTAATTTCCACCCCTTTTCAAGTCACCATACAAACTAACCTGTGTCGTTCAGGGTTTAGGGTTTAGGGTTTAGGGTTTAGGGTATTGTGATATCCCTTTTTTTAGCTTCTCTTATCCAAATCCTCCAAAAAATTCTTGGTTTTGCAATTCAAGTATTGCCTATCTCAATACAAGCACGAATCCCACATCGAAAATGGCTTAGTCAACACTGAAAAATTAGGTAAGGTTTCATCTCGCAATGTGCAAAAAAAAATTATAAAAGGTTGTTTCTGACAAAAAAAAAAAACTATAATAAATGATTGATGGAGGGAAATTTTTAATTGAGGCAATGTCGGAAAATATTGGTTAACGCCAGAATGACGTCATTAGGTTTCTTCTGACAAATTTTTTTATGTGTAAGGTTTCTCTAGACAAAAAAAAATTAAAAGGTTGTTTCTCACAAAAAGCTACTTATAAAAGGTTGTTTCTGACAAATTATCCTTAATTTTATATACGTAATATAAACATAGTTGTGCGGGATTTTTTTTATTCCTCTCAGTATGTACTTTCCGGATATATAATTTTTATAATCTTCTCTTATACATAACTCAAGATATTAAGGTTTGAAATTGTATCTCGAAAATTGTGAAAAACTTAGGCCGTGTTCTTTTGGACTTATTTTCAGTTCAATTCAGTTTCAGTTACATTCTACAATTCAATTTCTCTCAGATAAGTTTCTCTCAATCCAAAAGAACGGGGCCTTAATGTAGCAATTAAAAAGAGATGGGTAATTAATTGCCCATGACCAACAAAAAAAATCTAAAAAGAAAATAGAAACTACCAGTACGAGGTGGCACCAACAGGAAATATGCATGTCTGTATACTGGTAGTGATAAAACGCTCATCATGAGCTGTTTATCACTACCACTCACAGGTAGGGGTGTGCATTGGTCCAAAACCGGACCGAACCGGTTGGACCGGTGGACCGGAATTTGAAATTTTTTTGGACCGGGAAAATTCTGGTCCGGTTTTGGACCGGTTGGACCGGAATTTATATTTTTTTATTAAAAAAAAAAAACTTTTTCTTAGGTTTAAACATATTTATAAATTCAATATATTAAAATATAATAATTCTAAAAGCAATAACCTTAAAGGCAATAAATATGAGGTTTTAACTTTCTAACTTTCTAAGTTTTAAACTTTTTTTTAACCTTTAAACTTTTTTTTTTTAAAAAAAAACAGGAATTCCGATCCGCCGGTCCGGACCAGAAAATTTCGGGTTTGGACCGGACCGGACCGGAAACCCGGAATCCAAAATTTCATGGACCGGGGACTGGACCGGAAAATTCTGGTCCGGTCCGGTCCGGTCCGAATTCCAATCCCGGTCCAAAAGTGCACACCCCTACTCACAGGGGTAAATGCGTAATTTAACAATTCGAAAAGGGGTAAAGTGTTAAATGAAGTCAATATAGTATTAGGGAATTGACTAGGGAATGGAAAGGGAAAAAGGATACACAAACAGGGGTTGAGTTAACAAAAACATGGGTTTCAAACACACGAACAGGGGTGATTTATCAATAACCAGGGTTTCAAATACACAAATAGGGGTTCGTATCAATAATCAATTGTTATTTTTGGAGGGGAAAGCTGAATGGAACACGCAAATCAATGCAACTTTTTGCTTTATGGCAGAGATCACATGTTTACTTTTTCACAAACAGGGGTTGAGTTAAAAAAAACATGGGTTTCAAACACACAAATAGGGGTTGATTTAATAATATCCAGGGTTTCAAATACACAAACATGAGTTCTTAATTGTACTTTTTGGGGGAAAAGTTGTCAGTGTCATTTTTTGGCTTAATATTATTTTAATACTTCCCACAGTATAATCTGTGAGTTGGCAGAGGTATCACTTTCATTATGGTGATACACACCTACCTTTTCCACTTTTCTCTTATTTTAATAATATATGGCTGTGAGTGGTAGTGATAAACCGCTCATGATGAGCGTTTTATCACTACTCGTCTGTATACTAATCTAAGTATCTAACCAATCACTCAATCAGCCTATGAACAAAATGGACATCAAAATTCAATATAGAAGTACAATTCATAATCTATGCAGCTTATCAACTGAAGTTCTGACACCCACATCACAATGCTCGAAAAAAAAAGTACTAAAAGAACCCAGGAAAAGGATCGGTTCCAAGAGAAGCAAGAACTTCAGTCATAATAAAGCAAGTACAAAAAATTCAAATCAATAAGCTTTTCTGATAACTAAAAAGGACACTGAACTGAGCACAATAAATAAGTAGAGGCAGCATCATGCTGTATCCTTCACCCTGTTTTTTAGGAGTACATGAGTTTTGCAAAAAGGAAGAAGCATCACTACTGAGTACTGACTTTATTCACATGATAATACGCATTCATCTGAAGCAAAACCCGGTAAAGATTCAGAGAATCAACTGAACTAAACGCTATTTTTCACAGCAGAATCGATCAGCCATCTCGCGCAAGATTCGGGACTGAATCTTTCATCATGTTGGTATATAAATATACATATATATGTAGAGTGGTAAAATAGGTAGATTAACTAGCGAGCTAGATCTACTCTTAAGGGTTTCCAGTCCATATCTGAATAATGAAGAAGACATGGAAACCCCATCCTGAAATTCTGAGGCCTAAACTCTTGTCTACTTCCCGGCTAAACTTCTAACATAATCATATTTGCTGGCTATATATACACTAATTGACTACAATACACGCTTCATTATGGCCTTCACAGTTCCATTTTCAGCTGGCTTGCGTGCAATGATGCTGCATTAGAAAAAAGTATGATAAGAGTCAGCTGGAGAATTTTGTGCACTTGAGACTTGACGTTATCCTATAAGCCAGTCAAGATTCAAGAAATTTTGATATGGTGTCACAGACTGGCCCACAGGCCACAACAAGAGAAGCATATTTCTTAAAAAAAATTGATGTCAAGCACGAAGAGTCTAGCACATACTTCCTCTGTTTTTTAATAAGTGACACATTTTCCTTTTAGGAAATGTCACAATAAGTGACTGGTGACACATAGCTCAAAGTAGTAAAAAATACTTCTCATTTATTACATCTTTGCCATCATTTAATCGTTTCACCTACTTACTTTATCCAATACTCAAATTTAATTGGTTAAATAAGTGGTCCCAACTTTCTCTCTCTAGGCTCCTTGGTATTCCCCCACTTTCTATCTGTCACTTATTAAAAAAACCAGAGGAAGTATATTGGTTTGGATTTTATTTTCAGCAGTATTCAACAGTACATGCAGTCATGCACTTAAACATGAAAATTATAGTAGACCTCGGATCTATTACAACTATACATAAAATAGGACCTCATAAAGCACAGCATAAATTGACAAGTTTGTTGAGCTACTATATGTCAGGAAGTTAAAGTTATCATGGGAACCAATGCAGCGACTGCAAAAGATCTAACCGTTCCGAAGCAGTTTACCTGAATTTCCAGGTGAGTCATCATAGGTCATAAGTGAGTTCTCTGATGCAACTACATTACGGTGGTTCTCTTCCTTGACCCAAACTGGCTGACTTAAAGACTCAAGCTGCCATTGCTGTTGAAATTGTGGTCTGTCTCCGGTGACATGGATTTCTGGCCACATTAGTGGCGTAGCCATGTTTTGAAGGTTGCAGTCCATCATAGATTCAGCCTGCAGACATGGAAGGCACATCAAAAACCAGGACTCAACATACTCAGGCCCAATGCTGCACCCATTAAAGCCAATAACCAAAAGCTGAATAGTACAATAACCAACACAGAATCCTCAAGTTCATTCTAGCTGATTTTCTGAGAGTTCAAATTCCAATTAACACATTACTAGAGACATGAATATTAGCTGTGAAACACCAGAACAAGATGAAGATACTCATACGAGCCTAACTGTCATATCTCTATGAAGTACAACACTTCAGGGGATCTAGTATACAATAAATTCACCCAATTTCTGAATGCCAACAATGCTAAGTGTTACAAAGGTTATTGTCTAGTATATTTCCAGCCTGGTCACAGCACAATGCAGGAAAACACAGAGCATACATGGGCCTGGACTGTAGGAACAGGTAATGACAAATTGTCCTTCCAGACTTCCCTTTCATATGCAATCCTAAAAGACAGAAAGACAGTTATGTGGTGCTTAAAACCAATGCTGTGATCTTCTCCTAGCAACACAAAACTAACTGCATCACTTTAGTCCTCGTGTGCCCGGAAGTTGTCATTCATTTTCCTCTTTTAAAAGTATTATTTTAAACTATAATTTTCCACATTACGGTCACTACCCTTCTTTAAGAAATTTTCTTGGAATTTGTGTCGTGGAATAACACAAGTATACTATGAGATGGCAAGGAATCGAGCACAATGTGAAGCAGTCAAATCCCTTGTCTACTTCATTGCTCTGTTTGTAGTATTGTCAAAATCCCAATCCAAGACTGCTGAGAGAAAGACGCCTATAGCAACTCTGGAATTATTGAGTATTTTGTTATAAGCTGACCCACACAGGGAAACAAACAACTGCTGGTAGACAGTATTGTCAAATAAAAACTCTCTAATCATCATGATATGCAGGAAAATTACCCTAACTCTTAAACCGCATTAAAAAAATCCGCTTTCACAGCAAACTGATGATTGCCAAGAAAGACAAGAATTTGAGATAAGAGAATCACTTACTCCTCCCGAAATTAGGCTGTCAAGATTGAAATCAATTTTTGGATTAACTGCGGCAAGCCTCATTGACAGATACTGCAACAACATGGTAGATATTAGACTTTCTCACAGTACATAGATTAAACCAAGCAATAAGATTGTATAAGAATTGATGAATCTTGAAATTATTAGGGAATCCCCTGTTGGATTCCTGGTTCAGAATTACTTCAGATTCAAGATCCCATGTGGGATATGGATGGATTTATTGTACGATAGCTTACCATAATTAGATTACTTGACCAACTTTAATTCAAAAGGAGAACATGGGGAAAAAATTGTCAAAGAAACATTAATGGCCCGTTTGGTAGTTGGTTATAAATGGTGTCTATTTTTCTTCTTAAATTTTCATTCCCATCCAATACCACCTACAATTCCCATCCAATACCACCTTGTAGGTGGTAATGAGTGGTAATGAAAATTGCTTCCCCTTGGAGAAAATAACACAATTGGGGGTTGAAATTGCCTCCCCATAGAGATTTTAAGGGTGTTTTCCCATTACCATCATTTATTAACGACTACCAAACGAGCCGTAAGGGTGCATTCCCTTCAATATTATCCCTGACCTTAACTTATACTAGGAAATTATTGCCCCTGAACTTAACTTCACTTAACTGATTATATTGAAATTGATCTGGCGTAGCGCTTATTGGCCCCAAAACCTAACTTATCGGAACTTATTGGTACTGAACTTTAACTAATACTTCCTCCGTTCCATGATTCTCACAACAATTGCACTTTTATGATCAAACTTTATAAACTTTGACCACAAATTTTCACCATTATTGCAACAAAAAAAATCACCATTATATAGGAAAAATAATAGTCATGTCGGATATTTTAGATTCATAACATTCATCTCAACGTATATTTTTAAATATCAAATTTTCATAATTTTTCCTGACACATAATTGAAGATAACCGTGAAGTTGCAAGTGTTAGCATGAATTATGAAGCAAAGGAAGTAAGAACTTATTGTACTTGAACTTCACCTTATGTGAACCTATCTTTCCACAAATGATAGGAAATAAGGTGAGAAGAACAAAACCTAAGGCAAGTTTAGGGGACCAATCTTGCATGATCTTCCTCTATTCTAGCACAAAATGGTATTCCTTGGTAGTCCCTTATTGATAGGAAATAAGGTGAGAAGAACAAAACCTAAGGCAAGTTTAGGGGACCAATCTTGCATGATCTTCCTCTATTCTAGCACAAAATGGTATTCCTTGGTAGTCCCTTATTGTATGGGAAGATGAAGAAACTTATAGCCAAAGATATAGTACCTCCACTTGACGTTGCAAGTGCTGCACATGATTGATTATCTCGTCCAACACCAATGCAGTACCCGAAATCTGCATTTTGTTAAAAAAGAGAGTACAAGTAAGCCACCTCACTTCCCCCACGATGATTCAAATTCTGATATTCAGCAACAACAAATGCGATATACTACCAGAAAATTTACTACAAATTCATGACACCTGCATTAATTTACTTTGCAAAATTTAGTAACGCCTACCCTAAATTTTTACTGTTGTAAACTCAAAACTCATTGGAACCTTCAAAATACATATAAATTATACCTAAAAAAAGAAGTTTGCATTTGATAAATCAGCACTGATGGTCCCAGAAAGCAGAGGACCTATGTAGTCTATTTCTGCCAGCCTGGGAGACAATTTAATTTGAACCCACTGATCTTTTCCAATTAATAACCTTTGGCCCCAGGACAGCACTACCATCATAGATGTGTTCCATTCAACTTGGGCATTGAACAGAGAATTATGGCCAGAGTTGTCCTCTTTGGTCCTTCCAACTTCAGGAGCACCTAACATGTTCAATAAAGAAATTTGCAACCCCCCCTCCTCCCTTGGCAAAAGAGATATGACCATCACAAAAAACATAATTGATAAGTAGTGCATAATTTTTTTTTTTTAAATATGTCCAGTCAAATGAAAGGAAGGGTACCCCAAAATTAAAGATCAGACTCATGCTGAGGACTCAAATAGCACATACTTCCTCTGTTCTTTTTAATTGCATCATTTCATTTTTCACATTCTTAGAGACGACTTCTTTAAAAATCAATATCTCTAATTGCGTATAAGTAAAAATTATAACAAATGGATATTTGGCATCCTTGCATTGAGACGAATCTAACAAGACCCCACTTAACTATGTTTTTTCTTATATAATGATGCGAGGTAGTTTAACAAAGTTGGTTGATTAACAGTGTCGAAAACAAAATGATGCAATTAAAAAAAATGGAGGAAGCTGCATAACAATGAGTCAATGATACTATCTCATTAGCCTAATATGGTCTGATGATAATTGAAAAGGAACTAGATCGTAGATTTTTCCCTTTCACAAGAAATAAATACTCCAAAGGACCAAAAACAAGTATCATTTTTTATATTTGAGGTCAAAATTTATCAATAAATCTAGTAACTGAATCGTAGATTTACATTTTCCTTTTCCACAGGAAATAAGTACTCCATTTGATGCAAAATAAGTATCATTTTCGTTATTTCAGGTCAGATTTCACTATAAAGATGTTGACAAAAACTATAGAAATCATATTGTTTTGGATCAACAAAAGCACAAAACTATACTTTCTGCACTTCCTATAATACTTGCCATTTACCAACCAAACAACTTCATATTCTTCCACTTCCTAAGAACTTCTAATCCCCATCCGTATTATTGTTATGTCAGCCAAACACGCACTTTTTCTATTTGTAAAAAATCACATGTCATTACCAGTTACCACTATAATATCTTTCATGTTAATATAACTCCCAAAGCCAAATAACATAATCTCCAACAACCCTTATGAATCCGGCAGCCCACGCCATTAGAGGTTACAGTCTAGGGAGATTGTCGAGAGTCCTTTGTTTGGATCTACCAGATTATTAAGACTAGTACAAAATATGGCAAAAAAAAACAAACGGGAAGGGGAAAAACAGATACTACGAGCAAGTGAAAAGACAATAATATCCTTGTCCTGAAAAGAGACACATAACAAACCCTCTGCAAACGGCAAAGTGAAAGGTGAAATGAGAAGCCCAAAAAATTACACTACTAACCAAAGAAGACACTTTCCTTGCTAAAAAAGCAACTGCTACTTTATGTAAAAGGTGACAACGACTAATACCGTTATCAACTTTAAAATGTAAACCTCAAAAGTAATTATCATTTTGCCCAGTTAGTCTTAATCATAATCATTCTGCCTTAATCAACCTCTCATAATCACGATCAAATCAAAGCATAAAAATGTTGAAAATTGATATATGCGGCAGCTAAAAGTAGAAACGTTAACCAATAATTAAGCATCAACAACCCCAAGATTAACGCGTGATTTTGTAATTAAGCATCAACAACCCCAAGATTAACGCGTGATTTTGTCGTAAATTCCTAAACCATATAATAATGTATTTCATATAATCATATTAGGGCTGCATATATCAGAACCGTACCCAATAAAACACAAGAGTTGATTTACCTTGTTGCAGCCTGGGACCAACTCCTGCAACAATTTCATCCTCGCATTAATTTTCTCTCTCCTCGCCTGAAATCACACAGAGAACAATAATGACATAATTAAAACCTAATTAACACCTAATTAACAATCAAATCCGTTAATTAAGACCTCAATTAGCAGAAAAAATTAGAAGCTAATTACTCTTTCAGCTAAGCTATGGCTATCCGTCGCTTGACCTCGCCGTGCACGAACATGAACATACGGAAGCTTCTCTCCATCATCCGACGTCGTTTTCGTCTTCTTCGTCAATCCTTTACCCTAATCCACATAATTAGCAATCAATTAAACAACTAATTAACCAATTAATTATCCGCTAACCCTAGAAATTACAATTAGGGGAAGAAATGAATGAAAACCTTCTTTTCTCTCTCCTTGCGCTTCAATGGCTTCTCTTTCTCTTTGTCACTCTCACTCCCAGCCGTAGGATCAGACGAATTAGGGTTTGAACAACAATCCAACGGTTCAGATTTAACCTTAAACTCCGGCGAATCGTCCGTCGCAAAAACAGAAAACTTAGCGGCGCGTTCAATCAACGCGTGATTAGAGGGGAAAGCAGGAAGAGAAGAGAGAGAATGATTGTAAGCACTAACACGGTGTCGTTTCACAACATCACCACTACCACCACCACCATCGTCAGTTAAAAGCTCCATAGCTTGAGTAGGGGGTAATTCTAAAAGGGCAGTAAAGGAATTTCCATTTTCCGGCGCAATTATCAACTTCTGAAATTCTTCCCCAAATTCTGGGTAGTTCACGGATCGAATCTCGGTGCCAGCAATTGAGTCCATTATTATTTTTTTTTTGGTTGTGTTATCACTCAAGTTTTTTGAAATGTAGCCGTTGAAATGGGAGTGTCATGTAAAGTGGAAGTTGGTGTGAGAATGGAGGTAATTTGGAGTTTTAATGGTTGCTTTTTTTTTTGTAGTTTAGAAAGGTGAGGTTGGAGAGAGAGAGAGAGAGAGAGAGAGAGAGAGGATATAGGGATGGTGTGAAAGCAACGTAAAGGGGGGGAGGAGAGAGAAAGAAGTGGGGATGTTTTTTGGGAAAGGAGGGGTGGTGGAGGGGTCGGGTTGCGGGTACGGAACAATCCGGGACGATAGTTTTATGATTGTAAGTGGATATGACCCGTCCTTTTCTTTGCATTCATTACATAATATATGCTGATTTTTATTTTTTTTTAGGGATAGAGATATTTGAAATGTTAACCTATGAATAACTTATAGTAAAATTACTCCATCTCCTTCTTAAATAGATACTCTATTTTGACTTTTGCACGCTTTTGACCACATTTTTCGACACATGTATAAATGATAATTGTATTGGTATAACCCAAGTACTTTAGCGGAACTCCCTGAGGAGTCCGCGAACACAATGACGGACGCGAACGTGGCAAATGTCGCCTGCAGCTCTAACAAGTCAGTTCATTGACATGGTCCGACAACGTTGGCAGTCGCCTAACAAGACAAAATAGAGAAATCTTCCCTTCTGTCAGCGCACCACAACCGTACACGCTGTAAAAGGATTACGCACCCTGTCAGAGGAATAAAACTTCTATAAATACCCCACTAGTACTATTCTGCAGGTACATTCTCTCACACTGACAATTCTTATCTCTCTCTACTTTCTCTCTCTAAGGGTCTGTTCTGATGAACTTATCTTGTCTTATCTTATCTTATAAGATCTTATAAAATCTTATCAGATCTGATCTTATCTGATCTGATCTTATCTTATCTTATCTTATCTTATAAGATAGTTTATTGTATGTGTCTAACATCTTATTTATCTTATCTTATCTTATCTTATCGTATCTGATCTTACCTTATCTTATCTTATCAGATCTTATCTTATCTGATCTTATCTTATCTTATAAAATCTTATATAAGTTAAAATAAGTTGAACAGAACGGACCCTAAATCCTATTTGGACACGTGCTGACTTGAGCGTCGGAGGGGGTTTCCTCGCATCCCCCCCGAGGGCAGTTCACGTTTGCTTCCTGTGCAGTTATTCACCAGCGGACGCCAACTCCAATCCTTGACGGACTCTTCTCAAGACCGTCAACCGTTTCTCAACCGAAACAACTTGGCGCTAGAAGGAGGGGGAACGCTATCATGGAAAGAGCAAACAATGACAGCCGTGATCCATCAGGGTTGGAAACCGGGCAAGGATCTACGCCTCCCCTCATTACCGGACCACTCGGTGCACCTCAGTTCAGCACCAGGATGGCCGAGAACATCACTGAGCAGCAAACTCCTGAGAACAATGTGTCTCAGGTAAACACTGGTGGCAGATCATTCAACCTGGCTCAGTTAAATCAATTCTCTCCTGAGCAGCTACAAATTGTAGCGTCCTTCATCCAAATGTTACAAGCGAGTACTCCTCAGCCTAACAACACCCCTACTCCTAATGCAAGAGGTGGTCAAGTTCGTAGGCGGGTGGCGCCCTTGACTTGTCGCAACGTTGACAGCCCACCAGTAAGGAGATTGCGTACCTTCACTCAAGAAGGACGCCAGATGGAGAGACTAATCGATGATCCAGAGTATGAAGAAGCTGTCCTAGAGACTGAGAATCGCAACAATTTTGAAGATGAGAATCAAAGTCGTTCTCATCGAGAATATAGCACCAACGGTGTAAGCAACTATTCTGCTGGCGGGCACTGTTGATTAAGCCTAAGCTGTCTCCCTTCATTCCGGAGATCTTGAACCACCCCATGCCAAGGATCAAGATGTCGTCCTGCAAGTAAGATAGCACATCAGATCCGGATGACCATGTTGCAGCCTATGAAGGGCATATGTATTTGTACACACAGGTGGACGCCATCTGGTGTAAGGTTTTCCGTCTACTCTGACCGGGATTGCCCTGACGTGGTATAAGAGTATCCAGGCTGGTAACGTTTCTAGTTTTTCTCAGCTTTCGTCTATGTTCAGCACTCACTTCGTGAGCAATAGGCACCGTGAGCGCACAACTGGCGAGTTGTTATCTATCAAGCAGCGTGAGAATGAGAGCCTGCGAGATTTTGTTAGCCGTTTTAATGCCGAGGCGGTCACTATTCCTCGTCTTCAGCAAGACGTGGCCGTCCTAGCTCTAATGATTGGGCTGAGGGAGGGGTCCGCGTTCAGGAGCTACCTGGGCCGCAAAACCTTCACATCTCTAGAACCAGTCTTAAGAAAGGCAAACGACTTCATCAGAGGTGATGAGTTTGATAAGGCCGCGAGCAACCAAAGCCGCGAGCCTGAGAAAAAGAAAGATGACAAGCAGAAGAAGGAAAAGGGTCGCGAGAACGATCGCGGCCGAGATGATAGAAAGCAAGAGTCAAACGTGGTCAAGAAAGGGAATGACCGCGAGAAGAATGACCGCAAGAGGTTCGAGTACAAAGATAAGTTCGATGCGTATACGCAACTCACGACCTCAAGAGCTCAGATATATATGATGAACAAGGACAACGATAAATGGCAACGTCCAAAGCAAATGTTTCACAAAAACCGTGATAAGAGCAAATGGTGCGACTTTCACGGGAATCACGGTCACACTACTGAGAACTGCAGGCATTTAAAGGATAACCTAGAGGATCTGATAAGAAGGGGTTACTTTACTCAGTATAAGGCTCAGTCAAAGGATGGAAACGTGATAAAGCCTAATAACCAGAATGTGCAATCGCGGATTGCCGAAATTCATGTTATAAGTCGCGGTCCGATTCATGGCGGCAGCGTAAACGGGGCAAAAGCAAGCCTGAAAGAGTGCAGGCACCAGGTCAATTTCAACGAAAGTATGCAATGGAGAATGTCGCCAGCTATGTCCTCCATGTCTTTCACGGTAGAGGACGCAAAGCACGTTGTTTACCCCTATGATGACCCTCTAGTGGTCACGTTGAAAGTATCAAACTGCCTGATCCATAGAATTCTTGTAGATGGAGGAAGTTCTGCAAACATATTGTATTTCTCGACTTTTGAGAAACTGATGATTGGCCGGGAGCATTTGAAGCCTGTTCGCTACCCGGTGATAGGTTTCACGGGGGCGTCGGTGATTCCCGAAGGATTGATAACCCTACCGGTCAGGGTAGGAGAATATGAAAACGCCAGAGATGTAATGGCGGAATTTTTGGTAGTTGACGTTCCAGGGGCTTACAATGCAATTATCGGACGTCCCTTCATCCATGATGTCCAAGGGGTTGTGTCAACTTACCATCTTATTATGCTGTACGTTTCCAATCTTGGGACGACAGCGAAGTTGGGAGGGAATCAGGAGATGGCAAAATCATGCTATCTAACAAAGATTAAAAGCAAAAAGGAGGATTCCGGTAGAAGATCTGAATCCGCCAACTCGGAAGCAGAGGCGAGCCCAGAGGAAAGCTCTGGCAAGTGAAGCAGAATCCGAGAAAGGGGATGAGGAGATTATGGAAATATCAATGGAGGAGCTGGAATCTAGGCCCGATGGTACGCCAAGGCCCAAGCCTGATGGAGAAACGAGGCAGGAGATGCTGGCAGAGGAGCCGGCAAGGACAATTGATGTCGGAACGGACATGGACCTAGAGGTCCGGGTCAACCTAGTGACTCTCGTAAGAGAAAACGCTGATGTTTTCGCGTTCTCGGCGGATGAGATGCCGGGAATAGACCCAGCCGTGATGGTACATCGTCTGAATGTTGACAGCACTGTCCGACCTATCAAGCAAAAGAAGCGAAATTTTTATGCTGAGAAGAACAAGGCCATCAAAGAGGAAGTTGATAAGCTATTGGCGGCTGGTTTCATTGAGCCGTGTGATTACCCAGAATGGTTGCCCAATGTGGTCGTGGTGAAGAAAGCTAACGGCCAATGGAGGATGTGCGTGGATTTCACGGACCTCAACAGAGCCTGCCCAAAGGACTGCTATCCGTTACTGAGAATAGACCAACTAGTAGACTCTACTAGCGGTCATGCATTACTAAGCTTTATGGATGCATTCTCGGGCTATCATCAAATCAGCTTGCTTGAGGCCGATAGGAAAAAAGCTGCGTTCATCACGGATTGTGGTGTATATAATTATAAGACAATGCCGTTTGGGCTCCGTAATGCGGGGGTGACCTATCAAAAGCTGGTCGACAAAGTATTCGTGGATCAGAGAGGGAGGAACATCGAAGCATATGTTGACGACTCCATCGTCAAGAGTAAAACTGACCGCGAACATTTAGACGACCTGGAAGAGACCTTCAGAACATTGAGGAAGTATAAGATGAAGCTTAACCCAAAGAAATGTGTCTTTGGGGTGAGAGTAGGGAAGTTTCTGGGCTTTTTGGTTAGCAAGAGAGGGATTGACGCGAATCCTGACAAAGTACAAGCCATCATAGATTTACCTGAGCCAAAAAGCGTCAAAGATATCCAAAGGACATGAAGAATGGCGGCTCTCACTCGATTCATCTCAAAATCAGCAAACAAGGCTCTGCCCTTCTTTGCACTATTAAGGGGAAATAAGAAGTTCGAGTGGGGAGAGGAGCAAAGCAAAGCATTCCTGGCGGTTAAAGAGCATTTGAAAAGCTTACCCACCATCACAAGGCCTGAAACTGGAGACATATTACAATTATACATCTCGGCCTCGCCTAAAACGGTCGCGGCCGTGTTGTTGGTGGAAAAGGAGAAGAGGCAGCAGCCCATATACTTTGTCAGCCATATCCTTAACGGCCCAGAGAGTCGTTATCAGTTGGTTGAAAATATGGCGTTAGCCGTGATAATTGCCGCCAGGAAGCTCAGGCCCTACTTTGACTATCATCCCATCCAAGTTTTAACCAATCAGCCGCTAGAAAAAGAGTTGCAGAAGATGGATAGTTCTGGCCGCCTACTGAAATGGGTCGTTGAACAATTAGAGTACGATATATATTATAAGCCCAGGACCGCTATCAAAGCGCCGACCCTGTCATATTTTATTGTGGAAGCCTCATATGAGGAAGAAGAAGTGGAGCAAAAGGAAACCTGGCTACTGGAAGTTGACGGATCTTCCGTTGTTAGCGGATCCGGGGCCGGTATAGTGATGACCAGCCCTAAGGGGAATTCATACCAGTACGCCATCAAGTTTGCCTTCCCGACGTCAAACAACGAAGCAGAATATGAAGCAGCAATTGCTGGCTTGAGAATGTGTTTGGCGGCGGGCGCTAAGAGTGTGCTCTTAAAGACGGACTCACAATTGGTTAGCGGCCAGTTAAGAGGAGAATTCGAAGTCAGAGAAGCCAACATGATGAAGTACGTGGAAAAAGCCAAGAAGTTGATTGCTCAATTGAATCATTTCGAGATTCAAGCAATACCCAGGACTGTGAACACTAAAGCGGACGCGTTGTCCAAATTGGCAAGCTCTGACTCATTCAGCATCGAGAAGACCGTCACGGTGGATATCTTGAAGGAAAAGAGCATCACAGAAAAAATGGTGAGCGTCAACAGCATGAACCAGCAAGGGGAATGGTTTAGTGAGCTGGTGGCGTATAAATTGACGGGGACGCTTCCCAACAATCCCTCGTCCGCCAAGAAGCTGAAACGATAAGCAAGTTGGTACGTCATATACCAAGATGAGCTGTACAAGAAATCATTCAATCTTCCTTTGCTTAATTGCGCAACTACATGGGAGTCCGTGAAAATCCTTGAAGAAATACACGAGGGTATTTGCGGCAATCATATTGGCGGCAAAGCTTTAGCGCTGAAAGCATTGAGAGCTAGGTTTTACTGGCCAAGTATACTGGCGGATGCCCAGAGTTATGTCAAAAAATGCGATAAATGCCAAAGATATGATTCTGTCATCAACAGGCCCGCCAATGATTTGCAACCCATCATATGCCCAATTTCGTTCGCTCAGTGGGGGATAGACATCCTGGGACCGTTCACCACAGCGACGGGAGGTAGGAGATTCCTGATAGTGGGAATTGACTACTTTACAAAATGGATAAAGGCAGAACCGACAGCAAAGATCAAGGCAAATCAAGTCAAGAAATTCATCTGGCGGAACATTATGACAAGATTTGGGATTCCCATGGCTATCGTTTTCGACCATGGAGTCTAGTTTGATTGTCGTCCCGTACAAGCTTTTTTAACGGATTTTCGTGTAAAGTTTGCATACTCAGCCGTTTGCCATCCTCAGAGCAATGGACAGGAAGAGGCCGCGAACAAACAAATCTTGAATGCCTTAAAGAAAAAGCTAGATGAATTCAAAGGAGGATGGGCCGATATGGTACCAGCAGTGCTATGGTCAAATAGAACAACAGAGAAGGAAGCGACGGGAGAAAGCTCTTTCAAGCTAGCCTTTGGCGCAGAAGCAGTGTTATTGGTAGAGGTGGGGTTACCCTCTTATCGGATCAAACACCAAGACCTTCAGAAGAATGATCAAGCACTGAGGGAAATCCTGGACTTCCTGCCAGAAACGAGGCTCATGGCGGAACTGAAAGCAGTTGCTTACAAAGATAGAATCAGCAAGGCTTACAATAAGAAAGTCTTGGAGACCGTTAGATGTTGGTGACCTAGTCCTTCGCAGAACAGCAGCCACTGGCAAGGCGCAAACTGAAGGAAAGCTGACTGCTAATTGGGAAGGTCCTTACATCGTAGCCAAGAAGCTTGCTCCCAGTTCCTTCATTCTAAAAGGCATGGACGACAAGGAGCTTAAGAATTGTTGGAACGCTAGCGTCTTAAAAAAGTACTATGTCTGATTTATATAATGTAATAGGCCGAGAGCCACTTTTTATTACATGAATAATACAAGCTTCCGCTAGTAGTTCATCAATCGTCTTATTGTTTTCATGAATATTAACGGGCCATATGATAGGTCAACAAATAAAATACTAACGGCCATATAACAGGCATAAACGTTAGAAAAGCCATATGACAGGCTCAAAGTGCGTTAACGGTCATATAACAGACCTAGCACAAAACAAAAGCAAAAGCCATATAACGAAGCTCAAAGTGCGTTAACTGGCCATATGACGGACCTAGCACAAAACATGACAGGCTCAAAATGCGTTAACGGTCATATGACAGACCTAGCACAAAACAAGCCATATGACAGGCTCAAAGTGCGTTAACGGTCATATGACAGACCAGACGATAGTCAAAGCATATTAATAGATTAAAAATGCTAACGGTTATGCAACGATCATACGAGGATTAAAGCATTAGCAAACACAAGATATAACCAAAATGCAAAAGTACTTGTCCATAAATTAAAAGCTACTGGCTTGGCGGCCAACTACAGTAGAAAAAGATGGCGGCCAATATAAAGGCTTTCAGTTGGAGTCAAGTACTTGTAAAGTAAAACGTAAATTCATGGTTTACAAACGCCAAAATGGGCTGAATAGTGTTAAGCTAAAATATTCAAATAAGTTATAAACTACAAGCTATTGGAAGAGCAGGAAGAACTGAGAGAAGGCCGCCAAAAACTTCAAGAAACAGGGGCTTCCTGATTTGTCTGTTCTGGAACGTCCCAAGGATCCGCATCAGCAATAGCATCCTCGTTGCCAATTTGGGATCCCCCTCGAAAGGTGTGAGATGCTAGCCGTCAGCATGGGCGTCCTCAATAACGTTTCAGTCAAATCCTGGAACGGATTTGCACACGCATCTCATGGCGGCTGCCCATCCGCCATCATATCTCTTATGTGTAAGGCCGCCGCATATTCATCAGACCGTTTATATTCAGCAACAACCTTAGCGGCCCCCCTGGTCTCAGCCTCAGTAGCAGCATCTAAAACTGCAATCTCCTTCTCTGAGTTGGCGGCCTCTAGAGCCTTGGTCAATGCTGCAACATTTGCCTCGGTCTCCTCCAGCAAGACAGCTCGCGGCCTCAGAGTTTGCAGCTCGTCCTCCAAAGGCTCCAAGGTCGCGGTCTTAGCCGCCAACTTCTCTTCCACTCCCTTCAGCAAGTCCTGGCAAGTCTCAAGTGACTGCTTGTAGCTGTCCGCCAGCTTCTGATACTCCACATACTGCTCAATCAGCTCAAGAGCATCGTTATTGGCCTAAAAAAGAAAAGAGGAACGTCAGTAGGGAGACGACAACAAATGAAACAAAGTAATAAATAATAAACAGACGTACCACAAGCTGATCATGAGTCAGCCTAGCAGCAGGAGTCACCAAGGATCCTGCCGGCCTGTCCAATGGCAGCTGCATGCCCTTCAAAATACGGTAAGCAAGGATGCCACCGTTCTCAGGGATGTCGGCATACAACGACTCATCTTCCCAGACATCCCTGTCAGGTTGATAGATTTTGCCGGAAACAACAGGTCGACGAGCAAAAGAGGCTGCCACATCATCACTTATCGGCACTTCCTTCTTCTCGATCCATTCATGGTACCGAGAAAAGATACCGGGAGATAAGTTGGACAGAAAACTCGGCATTGTAATCAGATCTCGAATCTTCTCGCGGATGGAAGAGTAAGAGCCTGACAGCCAAGTAGCGCCACTAATATGGTCTTGGCCAGTGGTCGCGACCTCATTATGCTCCTGGCCCTCTGAAGGAGCATTCACGTCCAAATCCTGCACTTGAATAACCTCATTGGTGGGAGCAGAAGTAGCAGGATCCACCACAGCTTGTCTTTTGTTGGCAGACGTATCTGCCGCAACTTGCTCTCGAGGCCGCCTCATGTTCCCACCACCTCTGGCGACAGGCCGGGAAGTAGAGGACCTGAGAGGGACGGCAGGAGAAGGCAGGCCGCCAGAACCGGCAACAATGTTAACGGCACCTCCAGCAGGAGTGCGACCAACCGTCACACCGCTGCGATCACGGCGAATATTCTGGGGGCCGTTACGATTTTCCCCTCGACGACCGTTGGTGTTACCGTGCATGGTCTCGTACTCGTAGGTGGGAGCATGCGGCAAATGGGTTAGCGGCTGGAGGTTCTCGTCAACACAAAGTGCGTCGAGATCAAGATGGTCGAAGCCTGCAAACGGCAAGAAGCAGTTATATATATAGGGATATTATCTCAGATAACCCTGACTTATAGGCCTTTTTCCAATATAACCCCGACTTTGGCAGCCCTGTCTCCGATAACCCTGAACTTGATTTTTGTCATTAAACCTGACGGAATTAGACACGGCGTTAATTATTTTGAGATCAATAATTAAAAACCTATTTTTTTTATAAAAAAAACAAAAACATTTTGTGTTCTTCATCCCCTCTCATATGTTCTTCACCACTTTCTCTCTCTTGTTCTTCAAGTCCTTGTTACTCTTCAATTTAAATTCCATAATATGTTTTAATTTGATTTCCTCACTCTTGTTCTTCATCTCCTACATCAATGGCCACCACACAACGTTAGAGGAAACCCATTATTTCTCCTTAATTGCTATAAAAAAAAACCAAAACCCAAAAACCCAAAACCGGTGTCGGGTTGTCGTTGTCATCGAGGGATGTTGGTGGCGGCAGCACCTCACGCAGAGGAGAGAGAAAATAGGCCGATGTACCCAGATTCACTTGTACCCAGATTCACGCAGAGGAGACAGAAAATATGAGTTCCTTTTGTACCACTGTCACCCATATCCAAATCAAGCGCATCTGCTTGGGAGTTTGTGGACAAAGTGAGAAGTTTCTATATGATGGATATGTATGTGCAGCAAGACAAAGCCTTGGATTACCTGAAAAGCTTTCTGCCAATTTTCCTGTAATTAGTGGGCCTGGAATAGGACCAACAAGGTGATTGTTTGACAAATTAATGGTGTGGGGTAGAAGTTTAGATAGGTTGTCAGGGATGTTCCCCGTCAACTGGTTGTTTGAGAGGTCGAGAATATTTAGTGACATAAGCTGGGACAGTAAGTCTGGAATGGAGGAAGTGAAATTGTAAGTTTGGACATAAGCTGGTTAATCATGGTTGCAACGACAAAATCCCATGACCCATAGAATTGTGAGGAGAGAGAGAATCGTGTTTTAATTTTTGATTATTCTCTTTTGAACGAATTTGATGAATTTGCAAAGTTTACAATGATTTATAGTTAATGTTCATTGAACTTGTTTACAAAACAAAGGAAGAAATTTTGGAGAAAGTGGTGGAAACCATTGATGAATGCTTGAGAAGAGATGAAGAACAAGATAGAGAAAGAGATGAGTTTGGTTTTATTTAAAAAAAAAAATAGGCAGTAAGTATTTTTGTTTGAAAATAGTTAACGTCGTTAACAATTTCGTTAGGTTTAATGACAAAATACAAGTTTAGGGTCATCTGGGTAAAAAAAAATGTCGAGGTTATTTGGGAAAAAGGCCTATATGTCAGGGTTATCTGAGATTATATATATATATATATATATATATATATGGACCAGTCCGATAACAACACTTACCATTTTCATGGGTGGGACAGAGCAGCATGGCCGACAAAGGTTGGTTCCCAAGGATGTACTTGGAGTGAGGAAGCCAGTATTTGGGCACCTTAACCCTAGCCTCATTCCCGTCCTCATAAGTGACTAAATAGTCTTCAGTATCAAAAAAATCGAAGGCCGTTAGTTATTCCCCAATTAACGGAACTGAGGGCAAATGCTCCATGCGAGGACGGGGCTCGGTAAAGTGACGGCGCACGGGATAATCCTCAGGGACTTGTAACCAAAAGAAGGCATCCTGCCAACCCTTTAAACCAGTCATCTTGGGCTGAACAGTCATTTTCTTATCGGTCTTAGTCAGCGACCACCAACCTGCCTGCCTAGAAGATCCATTCTTCTTCAGCCAGTGGATATGGCGGAACAAGTTTAACGTTTGTGGAAATTCCAAAAAGCGCACAGTCCAGATATACGCGATCAAATTCCGGACCGCCAAAGGAGTTAGTTGAGCCAAGCATACATTCAAAGCATCTAAAATCTTCACCAAAAAAGAGTCAAGAGGAAAGCGGAGGCCGAACTCAAAATGATGAGTATACACGGCCACGTGGCCAGGAGGACACTCCGTCACAATAGCCCCCTCTAGCGGAACTACTAACCGATAACCCTCGGGAAAATTATATAAATCCCGAGCAAATCATGGGTACGCAAGATCAATGGCGTCCTGACGCCACAACCCATCAATCTCCACACTGAGAGGACCGGCACTAAAGTCCACAGGCAACCATAGAGCGTCAGAACCCGGTCCGGTTACAACCTCTTCCTCCATCTCACTGGAGTTGTCGACCCTCCTTTCAGCAGAACGGGAACTCTCCCCACTCACGTGTGCCGACAAAGGCACACTGTTGCTAATATTCGCGGCCACAAAATCATTAGCGTCCTCAGTAACGCGAACAACTGGACTCGCAGGAGCGGATCGACGCTGGTAAACGGTTTCCTGGCGAACCATAACGGTAGCAATAGAATCGTTGTCGTCACCTAAATCAATAATAAGAGGGTTAGGAGCCGCAGATTCCTGTAAACGGTCGTAAAAGTCGGCCGTTACCTCAACCCCAGCATCCGCCAAGCTATCCAACCAGGCGTGCTCTCTAAGAGGGGCTACATCAAGGCCGGGAACAGCATCGGCTGGAGGATGCCTAACGGAACGTCTAGCAAGAATTTAATGCCTAAGTTCCCTAAGTGTCTGCATGTCACCACTCTGACTAGCGGATAGATACTTCCTAGTCAAGTTATGCTCTTCAGGAGTTGCAGGGTCGTTAAGAAACTTGGACCTCAGTTATCTTTCTCTCTCGGCTGTAAGGGGTATGTCCGCTAACAACCTAGTCCTCCCCACAGGGCTAGAATCGGAAGAAGGGTCGCTATCGGCTAGGGGGGAAGAAGGGTCACTTTCGGTCATAAATGCATCACTAGGGGCATTCTGGCTATTAGACAGGTCCGACATGACGAAAACGCAAAGAAACTTAACTTGGAGAAAAATTGAGGAATACCTGGAAGCGCAAAGTCGCCGGAGAAAAGTAAAAGTAGGGAGCAAAAGTCGCTGGAAAAAGACAAACGAAGTTTCCAAATAGTGAAATTGCGCAGCAAAACTCGAGCTTGAGCCAAAGAACCGCCGGAAATGTAGAACATGCACCGGCGAAACACTAACTTTCAAACCCAGAAAAACCCAAAAAAAGTTCGTCAAGAAATGACGAAATTCTTAGCGCAAAAGAACTGGAAAGTAAAAACTAGAAGATTGAGTAACTTTTCGGAGTGATTTGAGAGCAAAAAAGTCGGTTTTTGAGCAATGCAAAGCTTTGGCTATGGAGTTTGTCAGAGAAAGACAGAGAAGAAGAAAAGGGAAGTTGGGAAAGCGTGAGATGAAAAATTCAGGAAAAGGACAACTGTCATATATATGCAGTAAATCAACGGCTGAGATTAAAGAATCCCCCAACTTCTCTCCAGATCTCTGCCAAGTGTCAAGGTGCAGTTTAACCCTAATAAAGTAATGGGCGGGATTTTCGGAAAAGTAATCATTAACTTTTCAAAAAAATTCAACTCCCTGCAACGACACGTGGCACCCAACGAATCAACTTCTCTAAAAAATCGACCAAGACAACACTGGCTCGCGTCCACCGACAACATCTTTAGCATTCAAGATCCCAAATGATGCTGGGGGGCTAGTTGTATGGGTATAACCCAAGTACGTTAGCAGACCTCCCTGAGGAGTCTGCGAACACAATGACGGACGCGAACGTGGCAAACGTCGCCTGCAGCTCTAACAAGTCAGTTCATTGACATGGTCCGACAACGTTGGCGGTCGCCTAACAAGACAAAATAGAGGAATCTTCCTTTCTGTCAAGCGCACCACAACCGTACACGTGTAAAAGGATTACGCACCCTGTCAGAGGAATAGTACTTCTATAAATACCCCACTAGTACTATTCTGCAGGTACATTCTCTCACACTGACAATTCTTATCTCTCTCTCTACTTTCTCTCTCTAAATCCTATTTGGACACGTGCTGACTTGAGCGTCGGAGGGGGTTTCCTCGCATCCCCCCTGAGGGTAGTTCACGTTTGCTTCCTGTGCAGTTATTCACCAGCGGACGCCAACTCCAATCCTTGACGGACTCTTCTCAAGACCGTAACCGTTTCTCAACCGAAACAATTATGTTATACGAGATGTTGTACATTGGATAATTAGAGATAATAATGGTCAGAGTTGTACATTGGCAAGTGTTCAAGTCAAAATAAACCATCTATATAAGACAAAGGGAGTATTAGAAACAATTCTATAGTTCTATTGAGATTTGAGCCTGCTATAGAGGAAGATAGGTGCTAATCGAGCGAGTCGATCATGAGCAGATCGAGGGTTGTTCGACTCATGCTCGCTAAGTTTTGAGTCGAGTCGAGTTGCTCACGAACAGCTCGGAGTCGAGTTGCTCACGAACAACTCGTTTAAAGTTTCGGTTCACCTTGAATTCTAGGCATTTGATTATTATATTTTCTTTTCTTTTCAATTTTTTTCTTTTAGATTAGATCAATTTATTTTTAATGAGTGTTAATGTATTTCTTTATTTCAAAGAGAAATTAAATGAAAATACTTGAGTTGCATGCAAGGTTGTCGAGTTTCAAGCTCAATCCTAACTCAAGTCGAGCTTTGACAAGCTTTGACTAAGTCGAGTTCAAGCTGCTCAACTCGATTAGCACCCCTATAGGAAGAGATTACCATATATAAGCTCGTATGATATCTTAAAATCAATCGATAATCGGGGAGACCAATATGCCTCCTCTGCTTCATGAAATTTGCAACGTCTGGACATTTACACATATCACAGACTTCCTTTTGTTAGATTCTTCTCATTATATACTTTTAAAGTATCAACGTTAGTTTTATCATTTTTACTCATATGTAATATACTACCTCCGTTTCACAATACATGCACTATTTTCCTCTTTTAGATGTTTCACAATACATGCACCATTTCCTCTTTTGGATGTTTCACAATACATTCCCTCCATTAAAACATAATCACATGGGTTTGGAATGCACCCTCACAACCCTCGCTCTCCTCACCTTGGTTTGTGTGCCGTATAGAAATTGTTCATATATTGTGAAACGGAGGTAGTAAAGTATTAATGATTGAAGTTGTGCATTGGAAAGTGTAAAAAACTTTATATATTGCAATTTACATGGAACAGGGGAAGTAATAGTGTGATACTCATCCCATTCACAATACATGTCTGTTTGACTTTCATGGTATGGGATACACTACTTTGACTATCAATGTTTTTAATTACGTATGTGTAATTGTAATTGAATTATGATATTTTAAAGATAATACAATGGCCATCAATGTTTGCATCTAGTAAAATTGTAAAAGTAAATTTGTTTTATATCGATACTAATATACAATCAAAGACCATGAATTATAATCTAACTTAAAGTGTTGCATTGACTTAGGCCTTAAAGGGTCATTCGACATCATTGTCAGTTTCGAATTTTAATTTTTAAGATTTACGATAAAGTGTTGCATTAACTTAGGCCTTGAAGTATGATATAGAAGTCAAAGTTGTATAATGAACTTGAAATTAGTAGAAGGGATACTTAATCATATTTGTTTTAAAAATTGACACAAAATATCGGGAAGCTACATCTTGTGCTTTTCATGATATTTATTTTATATTCAAAAGATTGAAAACCGAAAAAAAAGTAACGATAAGCAGAAGGAAATGTGGTAGCTCAGTGGAACGCACCCCAAATTCCAAGGTTCAGCCCAGGGTTCCCATCCTCATCCAAACATTATTGTGGTGACAGTAGACCTTTGGATATAATTGTCTTCTGGGTTGTAAAGCCGTACACCCATCCTTTGAGCTGGTGTGCGTAGTCACCCTTAACCAAAGCCTTAATGAGGTGCTCCTACTCCTTATTGCGAAAAGTGATTTTCGCGGTTTTTCAAATTCTTCTTGGGTTCTATTTTTTCAAACACCCTTTTTTTGGTCGTTTTCTCATCATTATTGATAACCTTAAGCACTTATGGGTTTTCTCTCTTCCTTTCCAAGATATATGAGTAGTTCTTAAGTAGTTCCAATATTCATATTCGGGTGAATGGATTTGGGGATACCGTATTAACCTAGGGAAGGATTACTATGTAGACCTTCACCGATGGTGGCGAAATTCGCTTCTAAGCCGGTGGTTATACCATGGCACAGTCCATTCAATTTTGTGATCTACAAAGAGTAATCTCTATCATTCCTTTTGTTATTTTAAATATGATTTCGACGATATTATTTCTTACAGGCCGATTATCTTACTTGATAAAACCACAATAACAAGCAGATGATGGCATCTGTTAAGAATGGTTGACTGTTTTAGATGAACAATTCTCCTAAGTCCTAAGGAAAAGCTATGCTATTATGAATTGAAGAGGGATATTGATTTATTGCTTCAAAATGGGAAAACGTGAGGGCATACACAAACTGAAATTTCTTGAAGAATGAACTGAATGTCCTTGATCCCTTGTTAACATGCACTTGCAACGCAAAGATCAACATATTCAATAACTTCATGAAGAAAAAAAAAGGTGCACCAGTTTCTTGATGGTGGGCCATATCACCCCAAATCTTTTTTTTTCCGGTGAGAGAGGTTAACATTAAAATAAATCAGTCATGGCCATGAAATAGCCTCATACAATCCAACTCTATAAGAGTTTCACAAAAACTAGGAGTAAGGGGAATATCTCTAGTTTCATTCAGCATACTAGCATTTGTCCTACAATCTTTCGCCAATTCGTCTGCCACCCTATTTTTCCCCCGCTTTTCGAATACAAACTGGAAAGCTTGAAACATATTCTGTTTTAGAAGTATAATGGATAATATAAAACTTACGATGTTTGGGTGTTTGGTTGGGGGTTTTCAAGAAAGGGTAAGAGAATCAAGTGGCTTGATTTCCTTGTTGTTTGTTAAGCCAACTCAATCATTCCCTTTACCCCCTCTTTTCCCCCAAAGTCCTCTACTCTCATTCCCCACCCTCTCCCAAGGTTTCACGTACCCTTTCTTTCCTCTACTCCATGGTCACCTTGACCAATCATTGACCACCACCCCCAACCACTAGAACCACCACATCAACCACCGAACCCATCTCTCCTGCCACCCTAACCACCATTACCACCACCATACCCATCATTCCGGCCACCCTAACCACCATTATGGCCATCGTACCCATCACTCCACCCGTTCTAACCACCATTACCGCCACGGAAACCACTACCCTATGCACCGAACCACCAATCCATTCAGTGAAACCACCAAACCCATTCACGAAACCACCACCCCTTCCATAGAAACCACCCTGTGAAGCCACTCTTTCCCACCTAAAAAAATCACCCACACGAAAAAAACCCATCCTAATCATAAAAAACCTTTTCTTATCAATAATTATGGCTTTACATGGTCAAATTTGGCCATAAAAATTTCAGAACAAATTTGACCTTTCAAACATCAAAGTTGACCTTTAATGATAGTGGAGAAGGAAAAAAAGGAAGAGGGATGGGCAACGGTGAGGTAGCGGGGACGAGGGGTTGCGGTTATGGGCGGCGTTAATAGGCAGCAGTGAGGGGAGGAGGGGGTGATACTTGGAAGAGAGAAGGTGAATGTGGTGAAGCAATGGTGGAAGAGAGACGGAGAATGTGGTGGAGCAATGGTGGGAGTAGGAAGAGAAGTTCTCAATCCAAACAACATTTTGTCATCAAAGAGTTTAGCTTTCCATTCTCCTTGTTTCTCTTTCTTAAACCCTTTCCCTTTCCCCTTTCCCTTTCCCCTTTCCCCTTCCCCTTCCCCTTCATAAATCAAACACCCCCTAAGTAGACAAGAATAACTAAAGGAGTATTGCAAGAGCGTGAATCCATGTCACTCCTTTCCTGTGATGATGAGATGAACAAATTTTCGCATGATTGTCATTTTAGGTTGTTAATGTGAACTAGTTGTTGGTCCGAGCAAAGCCCCGAATAATTTTATTTACTAATGTGTGAGATTAGATTTTATACCATTAGAAAATAATTCTGAAACATCACATTTTGTGATAGTTGTAGCAGTATAATAGATTAACTTGAACCAGTTAGCCATTTTCCATTACTAAGAAAAAATGGATCCTAATTTTACGGGAAAATCACCAAACTACGCCTTTTATTTTTGGTTAAAGCCATACTAAAACCTTTCAACAACAAAGAAATGACTATAAGTCAATTTGATACACACTTGTAGAATTGTAGTAAAAAGTACTTGTAGCTTAGATTGTATCCATTTTTTGTTACTGATCTAGCAAATACAGTCAAAATTTTAATTTAAAATTATGATGAAAGTTAATTAAACATAAGATTGATAGTCATTTGAAAAGAACAATACTCATTCAAGAGATTACAGGAGTCATCATATTTTCAAAAAAAAAAAAAAATTCATCATTAATTTATTTTATTCAATATATTTGGTTTTGTGTCTTAAGATATGAAATTGCCTTTTTGGGATAGTGGGATGTAATTGTGATGTTTCTATTTGTTCAATAATTGCAGGGTGTATGTTATCTTAACATTAAATACTTTATTTACCCACTAATTAAAGACCAACTAGTATTTAGGCCTGCGACGCCCCTGGTTTCTAGCGCTACAATTTAGTATAAGTAGTTAAATAAGTCATCTCATACTCATTTAGAAAAATCATCTCATTCATTATATGGATTTCAAATATTTTCCATTCATATATCATCATTAATTTTGATTAAATAAGCAATAATAGTATGGTGGAGTGATGGTTGGATCTCTTTCTTTCATACTTGAGGGTGTGGGTTCGAATCTTCACGTTAACAATACTTCTTCTTTTTTTTTACTATATGAGAAAGACGTTGATAGAATGTTATTGAATGAGGGATGGTGACACGTGGCACATATACGTTCTTAGGAACGCTTTTTAATATATTAGTATAGATAGATAGATATGATATGATATTTTAGATTAGTTGGTTAGTGTCTTTGTATCTCAAATGAGAGGTTATGAGTTTAAATCTTTCCACGCACATTTTTAACGTGTCGTATTAAATCAGATAGAGACGATTTTGGGCTCTTGGCCCAATTGCCAATAATTCACCTTAAGTTTAAGATCAATTAAGTTAGTTTCATTATCAAAACTACAAGGAAAAACTATAATTTGATCGGTATCTCTATTGTCGTCCTTTTGATTTGTCCTTTTGAATCAAACAAGGTTTATAAATTTTCGTAGCATGACTTTTTGGCAACTCCCAATCAAATTTACTCTCTTGGATCGTGCAAAAATATGATCGACCTGTGTAAGCAAATTGCACTTGCTTACTATCCCAAAGGTAACACAAAAGTTTGTTAAAGAGTTAATGGATCCACCTTAAAATCAATATGACAGGTATAATTTACAGCAGGGCTTTTCTATGCCGTTTTTCTCAAATAAAATATTCTTCCTAATTTCATTAATTTTTTACATTATTCGTTACTAATGATTTCTTTTATGATATAGACCTAACATTCGGTTTCTTTGTGTAAACGTTGTATACTATGATTATTTTTGCATGCTTTGGTTTGTTTTGGGTTTATAATGAATATTGAACATACGCATAGCCATTATGATTGCTATGTAAAACTACATAACTTCCAAATTATAGATAACTTGATCAAACATAGAATCCTTGTAATACGGTGCTTAAAATCAAGTAATCACCAATAAAGTAGATTTTACATGCTAATTAACCAACTCTAGCATATTTGTTTATTCTAGGGGGTTGACATGATTCATGTGATTACTTGAATCGCAATGTTACTTAACAATTGAAAGGAGTAGGAGTAGTTTATAGGATAGTCCAAACTCGTGGTTCAGTCCATAATGTCATTGAAATCCACTTTGGTTCAAGATCAAATATGGAGATATATAAGTTTTACAATGGAAATATAAGTGAATTCCTCGGAACTGCAATTTGATTGTCCCTTCGTTTTAATGGTACCAATATGATTTCTCGTCGACAAATTACATTATCCCTATCGTCGACCTTTCATGTCAAGCTAAACCACATACCTATACAACCCCTTATTCGTGCGAAACACATCCCACTTGGCACATAATAAGTTTTCCAATGCCTATATTTTAGTGACTTCTAGAGTTATGTATGTGAGGCGTGAGTCTAATATCATTTTGAGGATTGACTTGTGCGCAAATCGAGTAACACCAGTTATACGCAAAACGAGTTCTTCTACTTTACAGTTCTCATGCATTAACTTGTATGTCTCTCTATAGGCATTTCCATTATACTAATAAGCATGGACTTTGAGAAACCTTATGAGAACACCCACACCAAAATGCAATAATGTCCATTTTCTTCAAAGAACCCCAAGAGGGAAATGACATCTGTAAATAAGTTCATGTAAGGAATAATATTAATAGCAACAAGAACTTAGAGCCAATATGAAAAGCACAAGAAAAGGAGTAGATTGAAATTCAATTGGATAGTTCTTGTCCTTTGGCAAAATACAGCAAAAAGACAGCCCTAAAAGCAAGAAGGCAACCAAAGAAATGTTAAGTTTCACTTACGCAAAGTAAGGCTACCTACTTGACATGTTAGCTATAGAAACTAGTAGTACTAGTAGAGTAGTGCTCCCATCATAAGTCATAACTTCCTCACAATCAACGATCAGAAATTGTCTTTCCAAATATGATGCCGGCCCACTAAAGAGTACAAGATTCGACCCTCTAACCGTTAAGTCCAACTCATATGTTTTGGGCTCCACATATTGCATAAAGGAAACAAACAGACAGTGGTTGTCAATTCTGGACCTGAAAACGACCCAGCATGTTGCTCAGTGGTCGGGTCACAACTTAGGATTAACCCACTTCACACTTTTTGAGTGGTAGATATTAAAAAAGGTCATGTCCTTTATCAATGGGCCATTCCTGAATGTAGGTGCAGCCCAGAAAGCAGTGTTAATATCTTTAAAAGATTTTGTCACAAACTATCTTATATAAATGCATTTTTTTTGGCAACGATAAATGCATTTATTTTGAAAAACAAATTATATATTTCCTCTACTCCATAATAATTGCAACATACTCCATTCACACATTTAAAAAAAAAACCCATATGAAATGAAGAGAGAGAGAGAGAGATAGATAAAAAATAGGACTCATGTGATAGGAAAGAGATACAGAGAAAATATTACCAAATAAGGATATGTTGCAATTAATATGAAATTTTCAAATAAGAGAAACGTTGCAATTAAAAAAGAATGGAAAAAGTATGAAAAAAAGTTCTACCTTAAAGTAAAAATGTTGTAAGAAACCATTTTTTACCGGATCAACTATTGACCACTGACCTTTCCCCCAATTTTTTTTTTCTTTTTTCCCCTTTGACCCAAAATTTCATCCTCTTTTGAAAGTTGGTATTAAACCATGGTTCTTTGGCAAAATTTTGGTAAAAAGGAGCCGGAAAAAGGATAGAAAATGTTAACACCATAATAGTCGAACGCCTAAATCCGCCCAAAAGTAACTTCTTACAACATTATTACTTTAAAAAAAGTTTCTTACAATATTTATTAATAAGATAGTTTTCCAGAAAAACGTGTTTCTATAAGGTAATTTTTGACAAATTCTTTCTAATTACTATGTCTTTTAGAAAAAGGAAAAACACCGATACAGTTGGTGCAATGAAACAGGTGCTGATTTCAGGCCTGGCCGCCTGGGTCCTGGGTCTACTGTTTGGGTAATTCGACACTAAGTGATGCAAAGTGGACCGACATAAATGTGCCTCATTAGTCTATAGTCAATGTGGAGTAGGTGCTGGAATCTACTAGTCACATGTTGTTAGATAAAATTGATCCAAATTCACATTTACCACATCGATATATCATAATACTACTCAATGTAGTTGTGATGAGGACAACCGAGCAAATTGCAAGAAGTAACATGTTCAATCGCATCATTGGCTTAAAGATCTGCTCGCATTAGTCAATAGATCAAACCTCGACCTTCAGTTCAGTTTTGAACCCTACGCTATAAACTAACAATGCATTTAGATGATAGGATTAGATGAGAAAAGAGAAGGCTGCATAATTTACATCAAATGTTTTCTCTAGCCAATTGCCACCATCAAATCAGCCCTGTGAATGGGATAGAATTTTGACCTTTCATGCGGACGGGTAAGCACTAGCCGTGTTGTGCAGCTAGCTAGATGGTTATTCATGGAGAGAGATTCGGGTGTACATTACATGTCGCAACCAAGCCAAAAGATTGCTAATAATCAAGTTAAGCCGAGCATTTGAGGCAATGCACAACAGCACAAGTAACTAAAGAATGACTCCACTTCATGATCAAAAAGATAATCAGGGGTGAACAGATCTCAGAGACATATAAATCTCAAACTGAACAGTGAATTTTCAGACATGTATAAAGTTGTAATGGCGAGACTTCCTAAAGCTTATAATTATGAAAATATCTATATGGCTAAATTTTAGTTAGCTAAATAAGATAGGAATGATGTGGGCCCCCACAAAGGCTATAGTAACCAGTATACTCACTAGACTCATAAGGTAAATCTAGTCAAACAGCCTCACTCTTACATTTAGTGATTGATGAGATCAATTGATTCATCAATGACCCAAAAAAAATCAACCGAATGATTTTGTTGACACACCATAAATGATTTCATTACTGCACACCAGTATAGTGATATACATTAATACAACAAGATTGTAGCCCATAAAAGTCCAATACCAACCCTTTTTTTGTGGATGGGAAGAGAATTCAATCATCCAATGATGAGAAAATGGACACATCATCACATGGGAGTTGCACAAAAAACATCAAATCTATTCCCCCATGCCTACCCTCTCTCTTCCCTCTGAACCTTAGATTCGACCGTCAGCCTAAAAGGTTTTGGATAATAACAGCGCTTTTTGGTCCACATCTTACAACTTCCATGAATCTTTCCTACTTTCTCGTCCAACTTGATGCTCTGGTTAGGTCTCCACAACATTCATCCTACCTCTCAACCAAAAATAACTATTTAGAGTGTTTATCTAGAGATTCAACAAAAAAGAAGGGGAACATGTCACATCGATAAACACCAATACTGGGAAAAACCACATGACAGCCCCTTCTCACACAACCCTATTGCCCAAACTAAAAGGGGCGTCCTAGATAAGAGAAGCATCTAAGATGCTAGATTCCGCACATAATGTCAATCATCTGTGCAAATGACTTGAAAGGCTTCTGACAAGCTGCTTCTCAGCAAAATGCCCCACCCTGATGAAGCCTCAAAACTCATACTTTCACTGCCCAAGATTAACAGCTGTTCAACAAAATGCACATTCAGTCACTTCTTTCCATCACATGTATACCTGTAATGGGAGTATCTATTCTCCTTATGTTAAGAGAATCCACATATATACAGTACAAGACATACTTACAGGGAGGATCAATAACAGATCTTAAGCCTTGGGGATCTAGAACAGCCAAAAACCACGCACTGCTTCATCTTCATCAACTAAAGAGTTATAGATTGCTATCACAAGCCTGCATATTATATAGCTCATCATTGATAGCAACTGGGTGCATATATACGCACACACTTATATACCATCCCACCCCCTTCCAATGCTTGATAGAAATTTATAAAAGAAAAGAGCATGACTAGGAAAGAAAGAAAAAGGTGTATGAACTTCCTAAGATAAATCCTATGCATCTTGACAAGGATGGAAAATGGTCATATCTTTGCTTATGTCAGTTTTTGCACATTATCATCATTTAACACAACAGAACAGCAAGTGACATGGATTCTAGACCATCTAATTAGTATGAAGAATCCATAAAAGGGTAACTCCGAAAGCTTTTAAACTAATTGCTTTGCTGCGTAATGCACCTCCTTGCTTACAGAGCGTAATGTATATAGGTTTTTTTTTAAAAGGGTGCATGGAGTAAAAAGTATAGGCATATTAAAGCACATTTAATAAAATGTTGACACATTAAGCACCAAACAGGAGATGTATCAGTCATCAATGCTACCAATCTTATTTCTTAAAATACTTGAACCAACAGATTTCCAATACTTTTTGGTTTCACACCACTGCAGCACGACAACGTGATGTGCAACAAGTCAAGTGTTGACATCATCATTGAGCATATAAGCCACTCATAAAATGCCTTTCCATCTAAAAGTCGTATCCTAATAATATTATCATCCATTGCAGCAGACATATAAGTCACGTGATAGAATTTGTAACTTATTATTCCTAACACTTTCTTTGGATAGGAGGGATGGAGAGAAAGGAAAGGAAGGGAAAGGGAGGGGAACAAGTCCCCTTGTTTGGACAAGGGATTGGGGGAAGGAAGGCGAGGAAGAGGGAAGGATCCATGTTCCCTCCCTTTTTAATAAACATCATCCTCCCAAATTGGAGAGATTTGGAGGGAAAATGGAGCTCCATCTTCCCCCTCCCTTTCTTTCCCCTTCCCTTCCTCTCCCTCCCATATTACTACCCAAACAAAGTGTGAGAGATAGAGAGGAAGATGAGCAAAGAATCAAGATTGGACAAAATAATATCATTAAATCAAACCCAAAATATGATTGTAAGTTCAAATTTACAGTGCACTATATCAGTTAAATGTCGAACAGCTAATACTTAGAATTCAAGAAAAGAGGAGCGAATATCTAAATCCCCAGGCTTGGATGAGAAGATCGACAAACTGGAAATGGAACCTGTTGGAAATCTATGACCATATAGCAAATAAACGAATTCAGAATGGAACTAAAAGTAGCAGATACCAGATAGCAAATAAACGAATTCAGAATGGATCTAAAAGTAGCAGAAAATTAGATACTAGACTATATGTATGTATGTGTGTCAGCATGTGTGTATCTGCAAGAGCGTGCGTGTGCGTGCATGTATCTGCACGTATGCCCACGCGCTCGGGAGTGTGTGTGTGTGTGTGTATGAATTCATGATATATATACTAACGGTAACCAACAAGAAAATGATAACATATATATGTATGTATGCGTGTGTGCATACGTGTATGTATGTACTTAAGCATGTGTAGACATGTAGTATAAGTGTGTAGCAATTACCTAAAGATGACCAAGAAGAAAAATAATAGGTATAAGACTAGCTTGACAAAACGGTACTTCTTCTCAAGACTAAGTGCTCTGAAAATCTCCGTGACATCAACAAAATGTTCTCGCCTAGTAAACCTGCATAGTAATATGAACATGAGAATTATAATGCGGCAGATGACAGCATAAAGTAAAGACCAACTTTGACACATGTTCATATCTGAATATACAAGCTTGTAAGCTCAACTAAGCTGTTTCAAACTTCCGGTTCAGCTTTAATGCAAATTCTTCATTATTTTCTTAAAAAGAGAACCAGCCATTCGGACAGGGCTCGCAGCTTGAAATGGAACTCTGTAGGAGAGAAATTATATAGGCCATCTCTCTCGGGAAAGATCCAGAATTTTGGCTCAATTTCACTCCAGTGCTTAATTTCACAATTTCCACTCTCGGATCAATACATTGCAAGCTCAAATGCCTTACAATAGAAATATCGTTTTTCAAGATCCAGAAAAGGAGAAGACCCAAAAGTGCAAAGGACAGGAAATAACTTCAAAGAATCGGACAATTAATCCTCACAGAAAATGTATGATAACATAAATTTGTAAAGCTCAACCCTATTATGTGAAAACTTATGGTGGCAGTAAAACTCAGTGTAAGCCCAATAGAGAAGGGAGGGATTAAGAAGCAAAAATTATATACTAGATACCCCTTAGGATCTCTAAATAGGTCAACAAACTTTTCAGTAATATGCCAAGGACCAGAATTAATTGAAAAAGTGACTTTTGTAGCACAAAATCCAAACCAAGAAACTCCTAAGATGTTCAAGAATAGAAGTAAGAAAAGGCTAACGAAATAAAAGTATCAGGCAGAAAATGGAGTTAGCCAAAAACTACAGGTTTGAATAAAGATTAGAAGCACACATTTCATAAAATGAGTGCCAAATCAAGAGTTATCCTCTGGCTATTAATTGAACAATGGCATGGAACAAACAATGAGCAAGTGTCAGGAGCACGAGATACAATGTCCACGAGTTCCTCTTCGATTCCTATCCCAACCTCAAAAGAGAAAAGGAAGTCACTGAGTTTATAATCCTACCTAAACGACTGAATGTTATGGAGTTAGTTACACCAATTTATCTGTAGCTACCCAACCATGACTATGTTACAGGATGACTGCTTTATTGAGGAAAACAACCTGGTTCCATAAAGCAGTACAACTGATCTTCGCGTAAAAAAGTTTGTTGCTCTTCTCCACATCTCCCACAACACTCTAAAGTCACATACCACATGACTGCAACAAAAGCACGTTCCCTAAGGAGTTGTTCTTTCTTTCCCTCCCAGGTTCCAACCGACATATAGCTTATATCAAATCCTTATTTTTTTGTGTACCTTCTTAGATCCATGCATTTTGTACCAAAAGTCAATGCTGCAGAGACCAGAGAATCGGCCAGCCCTCAATGCACATTTAGGTATCAACTTTTATCTCCACTTTTACAAAATATAATAACCCAGACAAATCTAATTGACCTCTTGGAAGGCAATATTCCACAGGTGCTCATTTTATCCAACACTGTCATTCAAAGAAAAGTTTTCACAGCAATCACTTTCTTTGGAACCTTATATTTAGCGTAGAAGCTCAGCTGCTCAGGTGGAGAGGGGGGGTTTGAAGGAGCTTCTCGAAGTGCTTATAGAAATAGTTAAAAGACAGAACAGTAAACGAGTCAACAAAATTTTCATCAGCATTATCTATGATATAACAGGACTTTAATGAATCTAAAACACATTACCAACTCTCAACCCCATGTATTCCTACCAAACCAAAGTTTTGAACAACGATTGACCGTCTATAACCTAAATTAAGTCCACAGTACGGGCATTGCAAAACAAGAGAAGCAACAAAAACAAAAGAAGAATAGGCCCTATCCAAAATTATAAAGTTAAAAGTTTTTATCTCTCCATGACAACAAGAGAAAACGCCTGCATTTTCTAACTTCAGCTTTTAGTGTCACATTGCTAGTTCAACTAATAGTAACATAGTGACAATCATTCCGAGACAAAGGGAGTAAATCTTATAGCTTATCATTAATTATTAAGTAGCACTGTAACAGTGTTAAGAACGATACTCAGGTCAATTCAGCAAAAAGCTGGTTTTTAACCTACATGTGACATTCAGAGGTACTTCTTTATCTCAACACAAACGCAATTTTAGAAGTTCAAATATGCTACTGAAGCCACCAAAGTTGGGTTGTATAACAACTAATGGCCAAATAACTTGTCAAAAATTTTGACACTTGCTTAAGTTTGTCCAATGTCACTAGATAGTAATCCACAATATAACATCCCAGTTTCATTCCTTCTTTTTATTCTTCTTCCTTTTTTTTCTTCTTCTTCCTTTTTTTTCTTCTTCTTCATATACCTTAGTTATCAACTTAATACAAACATGCTCTACTGCTACCTCTTGCATCAGCTCCAATAAGCAATATTTGATTTAAAAGATAGATTTTCAGAGCGTCTCCTATGTGACACGTTGCACGCTGTAATAATGGGCTGGCATTATGATGGAAACTGAAATAAAAACACAATTTTTAGGGCAGAATTGAAGGATATTAAGATTGATTTAGGGGCTAAACCCAGGTCTCAATACAATCTCAATACAAACAGCTCAACTTTCGAGATGTGAGCAATCTCCCACTACAATATTAACATTCAAATTCTTCTATGCCTAAACTTATTACAAGGCCTACTACTTATACTACTAAATGAGATTGTTCCTTGTGTCCCCTGTATTACGTTGATGTCCATCATTACCCGCGGTCCAAAGAACCACCTTGTCCTCAAGGTGGAAGGAAGGAAACCTAGAGGTCATCATGGAAAAATCTTCCCATGTTGCTTCATAAGGTGGAAGATCCTTCCATTTAATCAGCACTTCAGTTGGATTGAGGGCTCCAGGGCGGGTAGATCTGATGTTCAGCAGCTCCTCAGGCTCGGTTTCCATCACCAAGTCAGCGGTGAGTTGTGTGGGGATCGTGGGGTTAACAGGAAGAGGTCCTACTGAGTGTTTACGTTGCGAAACGTGAAACACAGGGTGGATTTTTGCAGTAGGGGGAAGTTGTAGTTTGTAGGCCACAGGACCTATCTGTTGTGTTATCTCAAAGGGACCATAGTAGCGGGCTGAGAGCTTGTCATTCAATGACTTAGAGAGAGAATATCGTTAGCCTATCCACAACAACCATTATAGTGTCCTTCCCTTGGGAGGTGGGCAGCCCCTCCACAAAGTTCCATGCTAAGTTCCTCCCACACCTGAGAGGGAATGGGAAGGGGTTGTAACAAACCTCCGGGTGTGAGAGAGGAGTGTTTGCTCTGCTGGCATGTGTGACAAGATTGTACGTAGCTTGCTATTTCCTTCCTCATGCCGGGCCAATACCACTCCGATGCTATTCTTTGGTAAGTCTTCAAGTCACCAGAGTGCCTCCCTCTTGGGCTGTCATGGTACTCTCTTAGTAACTTAGCAATTAAAGGGCATTTACTGGGCAGAACAAGCCTTCCTTTATACATGAGTTGCCCTGCTTGTACCGTGAACCCCTTAGGGTGGTTCTCACCTTTCAAGACCTTCTCTGTGATGTGGGCTATGAAGGGATCCCCCTTGATTGCAGGCAGCCATTTGTCCCACGCAAAAGAACATACCGAGCTAATGTTGCTGAGCTCTACTTCATCTGAGGATTGCCTAGACAGGGCGTCTGCTACAGTGTTGGTCACCCCCGACCTATAGCTGATGTCGAAGGTGTAACCCAGAAGCTTGCTGACCCAACGTTGGTATTCCGGGCCAATTTCTCTTTGTTCCATGAGGAACTTGAGACTTTGTTGATCAGTTTTTATAGTGAATCTCCTGCCCAAAAGATAGTGCCTCCATTTCAAAACAGCAAGCACAATCGCCATCATCTCTTTTTCATATATGGATTTCATTTTAGCTCTTGGCCCAAGTGTTTGGCTGAAAAAAGCTATGGGGTGCCCCTCTTGAGATAGGACTGCCCCCAACCCATAGCTGGAAGCATCCGTCTCCACGGTAAATGTCTTCGAAAAATCTGGAAGAGCTAAGGTGGGGACTGTAGTCATTAGCTCTTCGAAGGCAGTCTGAGCTTCGGGTGACCAGGAGAAGTTGTCCTTCTTCAGGAGCTGAGTAAGAGGGGCTGCAATTTTCGCACAACCAGAGACAAATTTGCGATAGTAGCCAGTTAATCCCAGGAAGCCTCTGAGCCCCTTGATGTTGCTGGGCACAGGCCAATCAATCATGGCCGAGATTTTGGTGCGGTCAACGGACACACCTTGGGCTGAGATCACGTGCCCTAAATAGGCTATCTCACGCTGGCCAAATTCACACTTGGCAAGGTTTACATACAGGTGATAACGGGAGAGTTGGGTTAAGGCTAAATGCAAGTGTTCTTTGTGGAGTTCGGGTGAAGTGCTGTAAATAAGTATGTCGTCGAAGAACACAAGGATGAATTTTCGGAGGTAAGGTTGGAAAACATCGTTCATTAAGGATTGGAAAGTGGCGGGGGCATTGGTAAGGCCAAACGGCATTACCATGAACTCGTAGTGACCTTGGTGAGTTCTGAACGCAGTTTTATGTTCATCACCCTCCCTCATTCGGATTTGGTGGTATCCCGATTTAAGGTCGAGCTTGGAAAAGATAGTTGCTCCCTTAAGTGCATCCAAGAGTTCATCAATTATGGGGATTGGGTATTTGTCAGGCGCACTGTAGCTTTGTTTAGGGCCCGATAGTCGACACAAAACCTCCAACTTCCATCTTTTTTCTTTACTAGCAAGACTGGACTCGAAAAAGGGCTAGAGGATGGCCTGATAAAACCCGCTTGGAGCATATCTTGAATGAGCTTTTCTATCTCATCCTTTTGGATCTGGGGATATCGGAAAGGTCGGACACTAATGGGGTCGCTTCCTTCCTTCAAATGAATGGCGTGTTCATGTCCCCAGAATGGTGGAAGGGTGCCGGGTAGTGAGAAAATTTTGTGGTGTTGGTTTAAGACGGTTTTAATGAAAAGAGGGATGGTGTTTTGTGGTTTGGCCAGGCCCTCTAATCTATTCAACTCAACTAAGTACCCCCTGCCCTCCTTCACCAACGTTTTCATCATAGCTCGCAGGGAAATTAAGGACCTTCCCAAAGATGGATCTCCTCTCAAGGTGACAGTTTCTCGCCCCACACTGAATTTAAGAGTTTGAGTCCTCCAATTATTGGTCATTGTCCCCAATTTCTCAAGCCATTGTATACCCAAAATGAGGTCAGAATTTCCCAATCCAAGTGGCAGAAAATTTTCAATGATCTCAATGTCTTGCAATTTAAGAAGGAGAGACTTACATTCTCCTTGGCCTTGCACGGAATCTCCGGTTCCAAGTGTGACTCCGAACCCCTTCGTCGGAGTGATGGGTAGTGAGAGCTTTTCCACCAACGCTGTAGAGACGAAGTTGTGGGTAGCCCCCGGATCTACCATCACCACCACTTCTTGACCTTGAACCTCTCCCCTCAGTTTCATTGTTTTCGGGTTGCAAAAACCCAAAACGGAGTTTAAGGAAATTTCGGGTTCCCCTATCCCTGGTGGCTCCTCTTGTCCTCCCCCACCTTCATTGACCTTAGCTTCTTCTCCTTCCTCCGGATCTTCGCACCCCATTAGAACGCTAAGTTCTCTTTTTCGACAACGGTGGCCAATATGCCACTTATCATCACAGCGAAAACAGAGACCTTTCTCTCTCCGCGCTTTCATCTCTTGGTCAGACAACCTTCGTACCTCGCCACTGGTTTTGGGTAGGGTGTAAGATTGGGTGGTTCGGTTTGGAAAGGAGTTAGATTGGAAAGAGTTTGAGGTGTATTTTGGGGGGTGGGTGGTGGAACTTGAGGACCCGGCTTGTGAATGGGTAGAGAGAAGGGTACTCGTGTTTTTGGGTTGAGAATGAGTGGTGTAATGGGTTTTAGAAACACTAGGACCAGATCTATAGAGCTGTGAGCATTTGATCTTGTCCTCAGCCTTGATGGCTAAGTCCATGGCCATATCCAGGCTTCTTGGGCCCAATAAGCGAACTTCGGCCCTAATGTCCTCATTTAAGCCCAAAATAAACTGACCTTTTGCAACCTCTTCTGGAATCCCCCTTAATACTGACCTTACTCGAGCTTTTGGCTGTATTAGTCTTGCGTTACACGGTATTTCGACCTTTTGCAACCTCTTATGGATTAGTCTTGCGTTACACGGTATTTCGCCACCCCATCCAGGTTTTGTCGATGAGCCAGCCATTGCTCATGTAAGGTGCCGGCGGCAGTAGGTCGGAACTGACGCAAGACTAATCCCTTTAGCTCCGTCCAGCTCTGCACCTCTCTCCTCCCATTTTCCCACTGGAACCAAAGGAGGGCATCTCCCTCTAGTGCGACAGTCGCCGCCTCCACCTTCTCCGTTTCCTCCAACCGGTGGAATTTAAAGTAACGCTCAGCGCGCAAAATCCAACCATTTGGGTTCACACCGTCGAATAAAGGGAGGTCCAACTTCTTGAAACGCCAGTTCCCCAGAACGGCGGCGGGGGTGGGCTCGTTGTGTTGCAGCAATGGGGTTTCACCTAAGTTAAAAAGAGGGGGTTGGGGTTGAGGTTGTGGTTGTGGATGGGGTTGAGGTTGTTGCACGCTAAAAGTGGCCAATGAGTCAGTTTCTCGGTTTCTTAGCGTTTGTAGCGTGGCTCTCATCTCTTCCATGAAGCGCCTCTGTTCATTCCTCAAAACATTCAGGGCACCTTCCTGAGTCTCCCTATGCCGTTTGATCCTTCCTTCTAGTTTCTGACCCATCTGCTCCAACTCACTCGTTAGTTTATCCCCTAGCGTTTGTTGGTTTGCCATGACTTCAGTCATGGTGGTGTGAAAACCTGCAAAGTCCAACGCCAACTCTTCGATCCTTTGCTGCTGGATAGGTGCCATGGCAGCTCTCTTCTCTCCTCTTTTTTTTTTCTTTTTTTTGATAGGAAAACTTAGCTCTAACCGCCCAGAAAGGTACGGCTCTGATACCAAGTTGATGGAAACTGAAATAAAAACACAATTTTTAGGGCAGAATTGAAGGATATTAAGATTGATTTAGGGGCTAAACCCAGGTCTCAATACAATCTCAATACAAACAGCTCAACTTTCGAGATGTGAGCAATCTCCCACTACAAAATTAACATTCAAATTCTTCTATGCCTAAACTTATTACAAGGCCTACTACTTATACTACTAAATGAGAGAGCAGGAAGCTTCCCTCAACCTCGCAGCAATTTCCTAGAGGACACCTCACCATGTGTAATCATTGCTAGGTAACAATCCCAAGGAATATTCTGCTCAGTCTGACATTCCCTTCATCCCTTGTCTTGGAGTGGTGATAATCCCTTCTTGCCCCTCCTCACGTAAGTAATGAGATTGTTCCTTGTGTCCCCTGTATTACGTTGATGTCCATCACATTATTGATACCTCATTAGTCTTTAAGACATAACATGTATCCCCTCTAAATCCTTACGAGTACCCCCTTAAATGCATTAACATTAACCCCATATAGCTCTACTAATATGAATCAATAACCCCATGTATACATCGTCAATAACCCCATTTACGCATTGATGAGACTTAATTCTTGTCACCATGGTAATAAGCAATACCTCTAAAAATACCTCCATCCACCTACCAAAGAAGCCTCAAGAGAAGCTTTTGAATATGGTCTATGATGTATTGACCAAATACAGCACTGAAACAAAGGATTTTAGTCTTCAAGCCTTTGAGTATATACAATGTAGCTTGCTTAAAATCTCGCAAAACTCAACCACATTTAATGCAATCAACAGAAACCAAAATCCAGGCCCACTTTTCAGCATAGAAACTCAACTCAACAACTCCTTAGTAAGTCCAATTTTGATCTTTATTAATTCTACCCCACAGAAGATCTATGATCCACACTTCCACAGCAAGTCTTCCCTAGTTCGATGCTTTAGACCTACGCATCGCCAACCTATCGATTTATGCTCTTATACTTCTATTTCTCTATGAACCGGAGTCCGAACCTGAAGCTAGACTACCAATTGTGCAAATGCATAACAATGGCATCTATCAAAATCATATATTAACAAAATAACCAACATAATTTGTACTTACAGTCTTGCATGATAAATTGCGACGGGAAGAGTGATCAAAAACATGAGCCAATGACCAGTAAGAAGAAAAAGAGCACAGAAAGCTGCTTGCAATCCAAATTCTGGTAAAATCATAGAATTTATGTTCGTCGACGATTCGTAGGGATTCATATAATCAGCTTCCAAATCCGACAAACATATCATCTATAACAAAAATTAATCACAATGTTATACAAAAAAAAGCTTGAAATTAAAGCACAAAAAAGATAAATTTAAGCGAAGAAATCAAACTAATGAGAGTTGCAATGAGAAGAGTAAAATTGTGAGTAGACAACTAGGGTTTTAGGAAATTCAAAGTGTTGATGATATTAACCTGGTAAATGAGGAGAACGAGGAGACCGATGTTGGAGATTAGAGCAATAAGCCATAAGATTAAGTCCCAATGCATGATTTTAGTGAAGATTGAATAAAAGTAGATGTGATTTCACAATTGCAGATTTGAAGTGATTGCGAGGAGAGAGAAAGAGACGTTGGAGGGAATGGGGACTGGGGAGGGAAAAGGGAAAGTGAGCGAGGAAGAGGAAAAATAATTGCAGTCGAAAGCTGCTTTTTTTGGGGGAAAGGTCAACCGAATATAGGGGGTGTTTGGCAATTAGAGTTTTGGAGCAAAAAGAGAGTTTTTGACCACTTTTAGAGTTTTGACTAGTTAAAAATTCTAAAAGGGGTGTTTGGTAAAAGAGAGTTTTAGAGAGAGTTTTGGAATGAAAACTCTCAAAATGAAAAAGCTTCTAATAGGAGCTTTTTCATTAGAGGATTAAGTAAAAATATGTTCAATGACTTTTTTGCCTTTAATAATAATACTATACATATGTATTAAAATGTCTATAAATGTCATTTCATACAAACAAATGGCAATAAGCTTTTAGCAATCAGTTAATTATTACCAAACACATTTATTAAAAAAAGTTGTCAAATCAGCAGTCAAATCTGCTGAACAAAAAGTTAAAACTCTAAACTCTAACAGCTAAACTCTAAACTCTATTTGCCAAACACGACCATAGAAGTTTTTTCTTAAAATTGCGCCCTAATTGATTAAATCTAAGAAAATCATGATCCAAATAGAGCTCGATATCTTGTAATTTTTAAAGCATAGTGTCCTATAGATGTTATAGTGTCAATGGCGTAGGTTGGCTTCTCAATAGATATGGTTAGAGGTGACGGTTGTGAATCGATTTATGAGCGAATTAATATCAAATAAGAATGGGAGCTTCCACAAATATTGATATGGTCACTAGTAAAATATGATCTAGTTCAATGGAAATTTGTAAAACAAGCATTTACAATGGCTAGGGAAGCTCATTATATGCCTTATGAAGAAGTGATATTGTGTTTCATTTGCGCTTTAGCATTGCAAAGTAAGAGGGACCTTTACTTATCTAAGGTAAAGCGTGCATCGGAGTGGCGAAGTATTTGAAGAGGTTGTCATAATAAAATTCTAATTTTAGGTGTTGTATTGAGTTCTCAATCCAACAAAATTCTTACTTATGTTGATATGTGATATTGTGTGTCACCTAAGTGGCTGATTTGACAATGAATTCGTCATTCTAAAAGCAGCCCTAACATGGTGAGAGACACCAAATCCTCTAACAGTATTGTGTTATGAGTTTTGTTCCATATGATGCATTGAGTAAAGAGAGGTTAGTTGCTTGCAAAGTGTCTTTTGAAGTTAAACCCTCGTGGTTTAAGAATAATGTAATGTCTTTTGTGATACTTTGGGAAAACTAACTAGTAATTAAGGAACTTTAATATTCCCGAAAATACTAAAAATGTATATGTGTATATGACAATTAGGGGTGTGCACCGGCCCAAAACCGGACCGGACCGGTGGACCGGAATCCAATTTTTTTTGGACCGGGACCGGTCCGGAAAAATTCCGATCCGGTCCGATTTTGGACCGGTTGGACCGGAATTAATATTTTTTTATAAAAAAAAAACTTTTTCTTAGATTTAAATATATTTATAAATTCAATATATTAAAATATAATAATTCTAAAAGCAATAATCTTAAAGGCAATAAATATGAGGTTTTAACTTTCTAACTTTTTAAGTTTTGAACTTTTTTTTAACCTTTAAACTTTTTTTTTAAAAGAAAAACAGGAATTCCGGTCCACCGGTCCGGACCGGAAAATTCCGGGTTTGGACCGGACCGGACCGGAAACCCGGAATCCCAAAATTTCATGGACCGGGGACCGGACCGGAAAATTCCGGTCCGGTCCATTCCGGTCCGCGGTTCCGGACCGAATTCCGATCCTGGTCCAAAAGTGCACACCCCTAACGACAATTATTAATTTGAAGTTTTTTTGAGGGAATATTATTAATGGTTTTTCTATTCTATAAGCCCTATATTACATCCTTTTAGCCAATCATATACTCCCTCCATCCCAAAATAGTCTGAACATTTTCCTTTTATGTTTGTCCCAAATTAGTTTAAACACTTCTATTTTTGACATGGTCCCACTATTAATATATTATTTCTTTTACATATCTTTGGCCCACACTCTACCTTTTATTTACCCAACTTTCTGTCTCCTCTAATAAAAAAATACCCATCAACTCCTATTACATCTACTTTTTAAATAAAATAACATTTAATAACCAATACTACAACTTATCACCTTAAACTACGTGTCCCAACAAGTGTTCAGATCTTTCTGAGACGGATCCCAACAAGTGTTCAAATCTTTATGGAACGGATGGAGTATCATTTATCTTAACTAACATAGAAGATTCTCCCTAACTCAAATCAAACAGTTTGTCCAAGTTTACATTTTTTTTTACGGTTACATTATTTAAGTTCTTGTATTTTATGTATTTGGTATGTAACACCAAATAAAGCTCAGTTTAGTTTCTTTGTTTATTTTGATAGCGTAGAAAACCCAAGAAAGTGTAACATCTCCCCAACGGTCTTTTCCTCCGTTTGGTGAAGGCGGTGATGGGGTGACATATGATAACAAATTAACACATTACACCATACAGTTACACTATCTAAGCTCTCTCTCTCTCTCTCCTTCAATTGCTTCGTCGTGCGGCGCATTTCATTTCCAAACTTGTTCAACAATCCGCCATTGATTTTCTTCTCAAGCTAACTATTAACAGCAAGGAAACACAGGTATTCTTTTCCTCCTTTCCTTTCTTTACTCTTCTCTTATGTCGATACTCTTTCCCTTTCCGGTCATTTACATTTTTCCCATTACTTTTCGGACCTTTCCTTCAATTGGCTTCTTCATTGTAGCAGATTTCATGTTAGGTTTGAATTTCGTTTACTCTTTTAGCTTCAATTTTTGTCAATTATTATCATAACTTCTAATTGCATTTCGTAGTTTTTATTGAATTTCTAATTCATCTGTAATTTAATTGGAGCGAATGAAGATATAGGAATTAGGAATGGAACTAATCTTCTGAAGGGAAAGGGAATTAACCTTCCTCTTTATTGAGATTTGGTTTACCTTGTCAATGTTTTCGTCTTTGATTTGGTTCCGTCAACTGCTGCCTTTATCTATTACTACTTACTAGTCTATTATGTGCGCGATGCGTGCGTTGATTTGTAGAAAACATAATTGGTAGAAAAAATAGCTTTAAAATTTTATTTCATCACTAAAACAAGGGCATTTTTTTAACAATTCAAATATTTAATACATAGGGGTATTTTTGGCATTTCAGGGGACACCAAAGTCCTCAGGTGTTCCACTGTAGAATAGAGATGGAGCTTAGCTATCAAACAAAATTAAAATTTAGGCCTCTCCTTTTTGTTTCTAGAACTATGTTCGTTGAAGAATTCGCACTTGCACTTCCAATCAAGGGTTTTCTACCACTTTGTAATTTGTTGTATGCAATTCTTCAGTGTTTAAGATAGATTTCAGTTTAGTATTTCCATTGTGTGTTCATTTAAATGTGTAAAGTCTTAAGATGGCCTTAAGTCGTGGTAACTATCGTGAGAGCAAAGATATTATAGATTGCATCAGTCAGAATTGGCTGAGGGTAGATAGTAAAAGTCGTGTGTATTTTGTTAGTGCTATATGGGAGGGGTGAAATGAGTATACTGGGAAAATGTGTCAAGCCTATCCATGTCTAGTACCTTACTTTACTACTTTGATTGAGTCATTGAGGCTCTGCAACTTGAATGTCAACGTTTTGAGTGGTTTTGCACTTTGTGATGTTTTTGTTGTGAATAGCCATACTCCTGTGGGCTATGGCCCCTCCTTGAGTGAAATTAGGTTTTTGTTGCATAGAACAACTGCTAGCAGTTATTTTCGTATCCTCTAAAACTATGTGTGTCCCTATTTCTGTAAATTATTAAATTGCAGTATTTTGTTGCTCCTACCTGAAAAAAGGTTGGTGAAATGTACAAACTAATACCTAATTTTTTGTTTTCAAACTGTTATTATCATCTACATCATATGAGCAGCCTTATCTTGATATTGTTAATTATGGCTTCTATCCAGTGCTTGTAATGCCTGCCAATATGACTAAATGTACTTGCATGAGAAATGATTGTGTTACAGATTTGCTTTTCTTTTGCTGATATCTTTGTCAAAACTTTGGTTAATAAGTTGCATTTAGAGTGTGTTTAGTTGCGCTTAAAACCTTTTTTTGGAAAAGTGGCTATTTTCCTTTGTTTGGTGGTGGAAAACAATTTTCCAATTGGTGGAAAATAGTTTTCCCAATGGTGGAAAACCCTTCTTAAAGGAAGGGAAAAGATATTTTCCTCTCTATTCTTCATATTTCTCCCACTCATTCTCTCCCATCTCATGGCATTCTTCCTTTTCTCCCTAACTTTTGATGCAAGGAACCGAACAAAGGAAAATTGAACTACACTTTTGTTTTACCTTGGAAAATCTTTTCAAGAAAAATCATTTTCCATTGATAATGTTTTCTATCCACCCAACCGGAGCCATAGTATGCATGATATATTGATATGTTTACGTGCTAAGAAGTACTCGTTTCATCTAGAAACTATAATCATATGTATTATTATAGGATGGGAAAATGTCTCATATTTCTTTTAAACACGATCTTTTGTGATTGCTTTCCCATGATAACCTTACTGAGATTGAGTTTAAGGGAGAGTGTGGGTTTGTGAGAATGGTTCAACTGTTAAAATCAATAATGGTCTCCCTCTTCTTATCCTCCCTTTTTTAGTCAAATTCTCCATGAACACTAGCAGAACCACTTCAACTTGCTCCTGGATGTCCAATTAGGTCCCCATCAGTAAATAGTTTCTCCGTGTGAGAATACCTTGTTCCACCTTTTTTGAATCTCGTTCACAATAAGACCATCCTCTACATGAAGGTGCATAAACATGAATAATAACCCATCTCTTTACCCGATATGATCTTGACTCTCATAATTCTATACCTAACTATGTTCTTACATCATTGATACTAATGCCTACCCCATTTTTATTCTTCTCTTATCTTGGATATCACTACTTGTAAGTTGTAACCCAAGGCATGATGACTTTGCCTTTTCTTCCTACATACTTAGTCTCTTGAAGACACTAAATGTTATGCTATATATTCTCTGCTTCACTTCTATCAATCTGTTAAGATTCATGTAGAGGACCCTTTGTTCCAAGATGGTATCTCTTCACTCTCATAATTTTATACCTAAGTATGTTCTTACATCATTGATACTAATGCCTACTCCATTTTTATTCTTCTCTTATCTTGGATATCACTACTTGTAACCCAAGGCATGATAACTTTGCCTTTTCTTCCTACATACTTAGTCTCTCGAAGACACTAAATGTTATGCTATATATCCTCTGCTTCACTTCTATCAATCTGTTAAGATTCATGTAGAAGACCCTTTGTTCCAAGATGGTATCTCTCCATCCCATTATAGACTTTCCATTTCTCCTTTGCACGTTGCTAATGCACGTTTTGTATCATTAATATCTTTAATTACATATAAGTAAAAATTATAAAAGTTTGATTTTCGTAATGTACACATTGAGACAAATCAAACAAGACCCCACATGACTATGATTTTTCTTATATATTGGAAAATTTTGGAAGATTTTATTTGCTTATGAATAGTGCCAAAATTAGAAATGGGGAGTTTATTGAGGGACGGAGGGAGTATAGTTTAATCCCAAAGCTCTCGCAGATTATGTTTCTCTAGAACCTGGAAGCCTTGATCATTCAAAACCACACTCGGGCAATAATATAGTTCATTGCTTCCTCCTGGCGACAACCTAGCAACCCTTTGATACTTATAACTACACTTGGGTCTAAGAAGTGCACTGCATCATTGTGTAGGGAAAATCCCCATGGAGGTAAAATCTCTGCTCGTGCTCATAATTGTGACAAAGTTTTACCCTGGCCATAACCCTTCTCCTTGGAACTGACTAATGTCAAATGAACACTCACAAGCAGAGTTGCCAAAAATAAAATATAATTAAGTTCATAAACCTGTAAGTTAATAATTGTTGCAGAAAGAAGATTTTCTTAGTTTTTAACTTAATGTGTATTCATATTCTTATTAATGAAGAATTAAGAAGGTCCACCAGATTTATAGTTAGGTTCGAGCTTTCGCTTGACGGCTCGAGTTTGGGCTAAACTTAACTTGAGCATGGGCTGACCTTGGGTTGGAGCTGATATAATTTTCACCTCACTATTGAACATTTTCAGTTTTCGTTCTAAAGGTAGAATAAGAAGATAAGTACTTGGGGGAAGAATAATAATAGCATTCGTCTCATGAGCTACTTTATGCTTATGGTCAGGTCACATCGTATGGTGAGTTTTATGTTGTAGAAAATTGCAACTTAAGGAGGGTCAAGGTCTCAGAATGATGATAGTCAGTTCCCCTATCAAGACTTGCACCAAACATGTGCTTCCTATAAGTGGGCATTTTCGAGAGCAATTGCAAGGCCATATACAGAATGTTGCATCACTCGCTAGATCTAGTTCATGCTGTTTCATTTTGAAACAAGGAGTCTCTAGAATAAGATATTCTCGAATTTCAGTCCCCAGCAAAGCTTCATGGTTTGCAGATTATAGCTCCGTGCATTTCAATGGATTCAGTGCAGATCTGGTGGATCCAGTAAGAAGGATTATTTTCCTCTATTAATGATTAAAAGTTCAGTAAAAGAAAAGAGTTCTCAAGAGACATCGACTGGTTTCTCGTTCTGGCCTCGGGATGCAAGAGTAAGAAGACTGCGCTCTGATTTGAAATGTAGTGCTGGACTATTTTCTTGGTCCAAGGGTTATAATGCTACTGGTTTGATTTTGGGATTACTGGTTTGTTATTCAACTGCAAATTCAGCTCATGCTGAAGCACCAAAGGAGAAGGGCGACAAAAAGGAATGCACTGATCCATCAACTGACCATTGTTCCCATGGAAAAGAAGTCTACAATGACTATTCTGTCATAGGTAAGTGAGTCAATGGTAACTTCTTTTTGTTTAAATTGACAATAATACCATACACCAGATCCTCCAATACACCCTCAGTCCCATAAAGTTGGTAATCCTTTGCATTTAATAGGAAATAAGGGAACATATAGTATCAGGACATTCAGTATAGGAACCTCTGCACTTTATAGGTCAAAGGGATTAATTTTTTCCTTGTTGCACATTGCATAGAATGATAGAAACGTGTATCGGTGTATGTCTTCCTCACACGTTGACGTGATAGTTTTTTTTAACTTCTATCACTTTGGAGAATTACCATTATGTTTGTTTTTTTTTAATGTATGAAGAATATACATACATCTGATCTGTCCCATGCCTACCTTTCCTAAGTTTGCTCCATGTTCTATATTGTGGGTCCAATTTTGATTTTTTGAGTTAAAACTTGCAACTTTTGACCTTGTATCTTAGAATATACATTGGACTACAAAAGCAAAAATTATTGTTATTAAATATATCTTGAAAAGCTCTTTTATAAGATTTTTTTTGTTTAATTTTTTATCTTTACCTATATGTAATACTCCCACTGTTCCGATCCGAAGTACTACTATACATTTCTATGTAGAATCGACGAAGAAAATTCAGAATGTGTTTGTTATTAAAATATTCACTTGTGATAATAATAGTCAAACATCGATCTTGGGAACCACTAAGAGGCAAGTATGAAGTCAATCTTGAGTTGGGAGTTAAAAAATATGACCGAAGTTGTACCCTGAAATCTATGAAAAGACTAAGATTACTATATGGTGTTCTCTGGATTATCGTCTTTCAGCATCGCCAACATGGACAAACTGCTGCTTATGATGCAGGCATACCTGGAGATGGGAGGTGTTTATTTCGTTCAGTTGCTCATGGGGCTTGTTTAAGGAACGGAAAACCTGCTCCAAATGAAAGCCTTCAAAAACAATTAGCCGACGAGTTGCGGGCTATGGTATGTCTATGAAGTCTATGGATATAAGTGATCAACTATGTATCTTTCTAGCTTCTAGTTTATTAAGAAGCTGGACAAAATGATCAGCATATTTGGCCTTCTGTGCTGAAGAAAACCTTATCTGAATCTACTTCTCCTTCATCTTTGGGTCTTCAGACCTCAAGTTGTGGTAAATGCACGTTAACACAATAAACTTGTTAGGGAACAGAATCTTGTTGTTTTCTTGCATTTCAATAAAGTCCCATTTTAAATCATATTATAGAGGAATTATATATTTATAATGGTTTCATCTGTTATCTGAACTTTTAACTTATCCCCCAAGGCACTGATATGCTTCAGAGTGCACTTCACCATGTTAACTTCTCCCTCTAAATAATGATATTTATGAATTCAATTTTAGGAATGCATTTCCTTACATGAGAGTAGACACCAAAATCTTGCTAGGCTCAACTTGAATCATAGTTTGACAGGTTATTGGATATGAAAGCTCTTATTTGTGTGTAAATCTTTGTGGTTTCAGGTTGCAGATCAATTTATCAGAAGGCGTGAAGAAACTGAGTGGTAAGCATTATTATTGATCAATTGACCAATTTTTCTTGATGCTTTTGCTCCTTATGGTACATTGGCTAGGAAGGATGGGCTTAAAGTAAAAGAAATCAGCAAGTTATTTAGGCTCATCTAGTTACTCTAGGTCATTGATATAAGACTGGCAGACAGCTTACTTAGGCTCATCTTCCTGTAGCTTTCCTTGGTAAACTTAGGAAATCATTATCAACTATGGTGTACAATGCGTACTGTACATGCTCCCCTTTCTCTCGTATGGCCAGAAACTTTTTCCTCAATGGTATAATGCATGTTGTTTGCACTTCTTTCTTATTGTGAAGTATAGGAAGGGCGTTGTGTCTCATACGAAGGTTAATCAGTATCTTTTCTTATTGTCCCAGGCGTAGGTAGGGTTATGCACAATCCACACATCCCTCGCCCCCCCCCAAAAAAAAAATAGAGTTTGCCATGGGTGGTTTTTAGAAGTATTGGAGTAGTATTGATGTAGTCATATACAAGTACACAATTGGAAAATTGAAATTACAAGTGAAGATATTGTAAGAGAAGTATTGTATTATGATTTTCAATTCTTAAAATGATTTTGATCCGTTTTGTGTAAGAATCATCCCTTGAATTTTTTAGTCATTAATTTCTGTTTAGAAACGAAGAGTTTCTGGCCTAGTGAAAGTTCCTAGTGTATCATGGTGACAGGTTTATTGAAGGTGATTTCGACACTTATGTTTCACAAATAAGGAGGTCACATGTATGGGGAGGTGAGCCTGAGCTGCTGATGCTCTCCCATGTTTTAAGGTAAGGAGGGCTCTTGTCATGATATTTTTTACACTAACTTCATTGACAGATTTTAGCTGCGATACAATTTTTTGCCCTGTTTAATATTATCGTTCTTTGTTGCAAATCAGCGCATTCATGGATATTGATCAGTCAACTTAAGTATTGCAGGATGCCGATTACAGTTTACATGCGTGACGACAAACATGGTGGATTGATATCCATTGCTGAGTATGGCCAGGAATATGGAAAAGACAACCCAATCCGAGTCTTATATCATGGTTATGGTCATTATGATGCACTACTAATGCCAGGAAAGAAAGGTGTCAAATCAAGGTTGTAGTTTATGTTCTGTTGACAACTAGCTCAAGCTGTCAGTTGCATGTTCATAAGCATCATGGATTACTTGTCTTGCCGGTGATGTAGCATATGGAGCTTTGATGAGTTGGTAATCTCCAAGCACAGGTGAGTTACATCATTCCTTGATTTTATGATACAAATTACATACTTGTATGTATATGTATGATTATTGGCTTTTACGTTCAAAATGAGATGGAAACTTGAGTTTACTGTAACTTCTGAGTTCATTTGGTTAATTGCATTAATGTTAATGTTGCTGTAGTATTTCAACATTATGCGATGTTGATCTTGCCTGGGCCATCTCTATACTCATTATGCAGTTTCTTTTTTCCTTGATAATACTCTCAAAGTTTCAGTAAACTCGAATGCGGTCACTTAATTGCTATGATCCAGTAATTTCTTTGATCTTATTGTAAATGTATTCTAATTTCAAAATGTCCTCGACCAGTTCGGTCAAGTCAAGTCTTTACATCTATAGTGGTTCATCATTGACTTTCCTTTTAGGAAGAAAAGTAGCAAGTTGATGTGAGATTTTTTGGTGTTGAATTTCCCAAAAAGGATCCTCTCATGGAGCGGGAAAGGAAAGATTTATGCAGGTACAGAAATTACTTCCTAGAAGCACGACTGGTGCGAGGAAAAGCTTTCTTTTCACGAAATTTTACCGGTATCAGTAATATTAACGCGTAGTTTTCCACTACATGAACGAGATTATCAAAACTATTGTTATCAAAGTTTGATGTAATGAATTCAGAACATAATGATTTGTTTTTGCCTTTGACATCTTCTATAGTGTTATTATGGAGATCATTAAGATTGAGATGAAAGGTGAAGAATTTATAATCTGATCACAGAACGAAATCGGATAAAGAGAATAGTGGCAGATGGGGAGGGGAAAGAAAGGAGTGTTTGACTGAGGAAAGAGAAAGAGAGCATAGTGAATGGCGAGATGAGGCACTGTTTGAGAGTAGAGTTGGAAGACAACTCTATAGATTACTTTTTGAAATTCTTATTTTGGTTCTTTTTAACTTATGCATGAAATTGCGCTAATTTCAAATCCAAGTCTCAAACTTCCCTAGATACTACTTTGGGCCAAATCCACTATTTTAAATGATATTCTAGCTCCCAGATATTCTATTGGGGAATTTGGTTGACATTTTTTAAATAAATGAAATGGATATGATACCAGCAATGAGCCAATGAAGAAAATGTTGATTGGTTGATATAAGTTGGGTACGGAACCTCGTGCCCACATATTTTTCATCCTTCCTAAATTCATGTAATCTCATAGCCACCAGCCCACCAACTCCTTCGAATTGAGATCCTCATACCTTTTCTTTTAGTAATTGATTTCATTTTATTTTGACATCGAGAAAATTTGCATGAATTTAAAGTTGGGATTACAAACTATGAACAAACCATACAAACGATAAACATAAACTAACCAAACACTAAACAGAGCTTTATTAGCTCTTATAAACCATATAAGGAAAGACCAACAAGTAAATATGGTCAAGAGCTGCTTGCTATGGAAGTCTTTGCTGTACAATAATTGTAACATAACTCGGATAGATGTGGTCGAGAATGGTGTGTCCATGACAAATGAAAAGACGACAATGTAATTTCTCAGAGGAAGGTAACCTGCATTAAAAGGGTATTTCATACCTGATGGAAGTGGTGGGAGGAGCGGATTCTGTTCACGTTTCGGGCAACTATTATCTAATGGTAAGATCTGTATCTCACCGCATGAGCAATCCCAGTGACCTCCTGTCACCTGGAATTCTTGGCTCATGATTCTCTTAAGAGTCACGTTCCTTGGTGACTCAATTCTCTCATAAGATAGTTTTACGGGTTTCTCCTTTTGATAAGAGAACCTCAGTTGAGTAGACGAGTTGAAAACCACCAGATACTGGGGTGCCGCCTTCATATATGAATTTTTCAAGGCAAAGATCGTTAAGATCAAGTCCAAGCGAAAAAGAGAGCTAAGCACTTTTAGCTCATAAACACACCTCCGATTTTCAAAATCGGATAAAATACATCCCAAACATGAAAACTTTTCCCTTCCTCTCCTACGCTCACAAACTTTGGAATAAACAATTGGGGGATCTCTAAACACTAGTTCCCCACGATCCTCTTCCATGTTCTCTAGTTCTAAGCTAGTACGATTTTGAACTCTCGCATTAGAGCCATTCCCCTATTCACCCTCGATATAGAAACAGGGACTCGACTATACCCTATAGAAAATTTAAAGACCTCTTGATTAATTTTTTCCCTCCTCAAAGACTCCAACAAACCTACATATTCTACTTGTGCAAACAACCACCATTCCCTAACCAATTGACAAGTACCTTTCAATTGCCATAACCTACGAAGAACAGCTTCAATAACTCAAAATAAACGACTTCCTCCAACTAATTCCAGAATTACCAAACATATTAAGAAAGAAAAAAACTTATTCATAACTGAACTAAAGAAACTCGATTAAACTACGCTTGCAGAGAAATTCACAAAATCATCCACCAAAATACAACACTAGTGAAGGCGAACTTACTTACACCACACCGGAAAACCGCCTATAACTGTTCGTTCGCCTCAATTTTAGCCAACCTTCTTGGCTGCTCCTTGTTCGTTGTGAATTCAGGTGGAATCCACAAAATCAGATATAGAAATTGGTTCTCTCTACCAGGAATCAACGACCTCGAGCAAAGGGCCGGAGCAAAAGCCGTTATCAGCGATGCCAAACACCGTTGAGCGACGGAGAGAGAAGACCTGTGGTGGAGATAGGAAGAGCATATGCTTGTGGTGGCTCGCCTGCGATAGTTGCGGTGGTTGCTGCGATGGCTCCGTGACGACCTTGGAAGAGCAAATACTCGGGCCGCCGACGAGCCAAGCGATGGGGGGTGGGGGGGGGTGGGTTGGGAGGCGCTAGTTTGATCTAGGGTTTTGGCCGAAGGGTTTTCAGGGAGCGAATATCCAAACTAAAGTTATAAAGTGAAAAACGTATTGCTGAAACTGTTCTTTTCTTGTTGTTCTATTGGTTTTCAAATTCATACTTAGTGAATCTTTTAATTTTCGCCGCTTCTTAAATGTTTTTTTAACAAAAAAACAGCCCTGAATGGCAAAATGTCTCATATAAGAAACGAAAGAAGTATACCTTAAGACAAATTCTATAACAGTTAACATATTTATATTTGTAAAAAAAATTGAGTCAAAATAGAATGTATAAAGGTCTGGTCTCTTCACCTTATGTTCAGAAAAAGTAGAAAAAAGTTTAGAAAAAAATAAGAAAAATTCAGGAAACAAAAAAGTTCATAACAAAAAATAAAGTTTTGATTAGATAAGAAAAAATAAGGTGAGGAGAACATGCCTTAAATAGTGCAAAATCAAATTGGAATATATGTATTCCCTTTAATTCATAATAATTACAACAATTTGACTTTTACGTTTGTCACTGACTCACTGCTTAATTTTGGCTATTAATACAGTTAATTCTCTATTAGCAAGAATCATAAAAGTTGATATTTGAAAATATAAACCGTGAAAAATCAGACATTCGTTAAACATTATGATCAAAATAAGTGTGAAAGTAAAAGAATTGTTATTATGAGACAGATGAAGTTAAAAAAATTCAACATCATGAAGAGTTGAATCCATTAGACACAAACAAGTGAGTAAAAAAAAATAAAGGCAATTCTTAAACTAAAAAAGCGACAAAGTATGGATTAGTAGGCTAGTAGCATCAGAGGCTGTCAAAAACATAATGAATGGTGGCTGAAGGGGTGGGTACAGAACTACAGATGAACACATGTGACTGTGAGTCGTCATTCCAGGTTCCACTAAAACTATCTTTTGACGAACTCAACGCTAAAAGAAGATATTTCTATGGCCATGTTTGGTAAATGGTTTTTTCATTGGCTTTTGGCTTTTCAATTTGGTCAAACAGTCAAAAAAAGTGTTTGGTTATTGGCTTTTTGGTTGGCTGAAAAGCTGGCTTTTAAGCCAAAATGAAAAAAGCTGCGCTGAAGACTTTTTGGATTGGGCTTTTATTTGGCCCACAAACTCTCTAATAAATGTACCAACAAACCAACAGCCACAATTAATTTTGCCAAACACTTTTGCAAACAAATTTGGGCTTAAACAACCAACTTAAAAAAGCCCAATACATACTGACCGTCTTAACCAACAAGAATCCAACTAAACCCAACTAAAAGCCAACAAACAACAAATGATCACAAAACAACCCCATGTCTCTTTGCTCTTTAAAGCCAATTTTGACAGCACCTCCCTCACGGATCATAGATTTTAACATTTAAATCATCCAGTGAATAAAATGTACTCCACTGCAACTGGTGCGTGGTTTTGCTTTGTCTGAGCTTTTATTGAAACTTATCATAATTCATTTAATTTTTTGGAACTTATTTTATTATGTGTTTGAATTTATTGAAGCTAATATAAACTTACTGAAAAACCATGGCGAAGAGAATGCACCTTAAATCCACAACTAGGCTATTTGTATGGGTAATACTTCCTTAGACCTTAGTAGTCCTCTATTAAAACTTTGATCATACACTCAGGTGTACCGTAAGTGTTGTACATCTAAGGCTATTCTATTTCTCATTGTTCATTTAAATTCCTCTAAAGGAGCAAAATAAGCTAAATGAGAGTTCGGGCGTATAGTATACATTTGTCCTCTACTCAGTACTTATGTTAGTTATTACATGTCTATATTTCCTTATCAAAACTTTAGAAGTTTTACATTAACTGCATCATTATATATATTCTAATGTGTTTTTTCCATCTCTATCTCCTTATAAAATTAGTCCTTTCCATCTATCTCTATCTTTCTTCTTTTGACACGATCTTAATAAAATGTGTTATTTTATACCTCTGTTTTTTTTTTATTATTATTGCATCATTTAGACTTTTGCACTATGAGTATTCACACACTTTTCTTTGACTATCTTTTGTGATTAAAATATATAAGGAAAAATATATTATTGATTTGTAGGGTGAACAAGAAATAGAAAATAGTAATCAAATTTTGACAGTTAATCAAATAGTAATCAAAAATATATTATTGATTTGTAGGGTGGTCAGTGCATAATTCGACGGTTAATATTTTTTCAACTATTATTACCTCATTAAATATTACAAGAATCTGATTTTTGCATTGCTGAACAAATGCAAACACCCCTTTATTACAAGATTCGTATCGTATTAGAATAATATTATATATATATATATATATTTTTTTTTTTTTGACGGGTAGAATAACATTATATTAGTTGATTACTTAAAGGGGAAATATTTCTTGCAAAAATATCGTATTATGACCTCATTTTTTTTTAGAAAGTTTTGGAACGTTTGCTTAGTGGCTCTCTCTAAAAAAAATAAAAAGTAAAAATACATGCTTCATTATCCATTGATTCTCATTCCCAAATTAGAATTTCAGATTAGATGAAATTTCAAGATGTAGCACAAGAGATCACTGGAAATTGGAAAATTGTGGGGCATTTGTATTTTGTGTACAACAATTAAAAAACACAACAGATTTTAATTGATCCAAACATTTGGGTACTTCTGAAAAAACAATTTGAAAAAACAATTTATACCCTTTCAACTTTTGAAATTCACCATATACCCCTCACCTTTCAAAAAATACATCGACTTACCCTTTTGACTAACGGTGTTAGACTTCCGTTAGTCATTAGGCCCTAATCCTCCCCTAACCCTAATTAACTAACCTAAATCAAATCCTAATCCTAACTCTAACCCTAATCTAATACACTAACTTGGACCCTAACCCTAACCACCCCCTCCCCCCACCCCTTACCCCACCGCACCACCATCCCCTCACCACCACCACGTCACCACCACCGGCCCCTCCCCTTCCCTCGCCGACTCCTCCCTCCCCCTCCCCTCCCCTTCCCCTCCGTCGACGGCCCCCCTCCCCTTCCTGCTGCGCGAACCCCTCCCCTCCCCTTCTTCCCGCCATTAAAGTTGAGTAAGAGAGAGAAAATGAAGGAGACTCAAACTCCTCGAACAAGGACACCTCTCATCGCCGGCCAAAGGATTCTCCGTATGTACAATCAATTTTCGAGCAATCTAAATGCATCGAAGTGGATGTGGTTAGGGGGGTTCGCGACAACGCTTGGGGGAGGGGAGGGGGTTCGCACAGCCAGGGGAAGAAGGGGAGGGGAGGGGGTTCGCGCAGCAGAGGAAGAAGGGGAGAGGGGTTCGCGCAGCCAGGGGGAGTGGACTGCAGATGCCTGGAATTTGGTGATTGCGGGCCGCGCGTGGGAGGGGGGAGGGTTGCGCGTCGCCGGGGAAAGGGGAGGGGGATTCGAGGGGTGGTGGGGAGGGGGAGGGGGGGTCGCGTGGGGAGGTTGGGGTGCGTGGGGAGGGGGCATCGGGGTGGTGGGGGGGTGCGTGGAGAGGGGGCTTCGGGGGTGGGGCTGCGCGTGGGGAGGGGGGGCTTGGTGGTGGGGCTGCGTGGGGGGGGGGCTTCGGGGTGGTGGGGCTACGTGGGGAGGGGGCTTCGGGGTGGTGGGGATGTTGGGTGGTGGGGAAGTGGGGAGGTGGGGTCAGCTGGGTGGTGGGGCGGGCTGGGTGGTGGGCCAGGTGGGGGGGGGGTGGTAAGGGTTAAGGTTAGGGTATTAGATTAGGGGTTAAGGTTAGGGTATTAGATTAGGGGTTAGGGTTAGGATTAGGGTTAGGGTTAGAGGTAGATTTAGGTTATTTAATTAGGGTTAAAGGGAGATTAGGGGTTAATGACTAACGGATTTTAAAACGTCGGGGGTATATGGTGAATTTGGAAACTTGCGAGGGTATATGGTGCAAAAAAAAATTTGTCAGGGGTATATGGTGAAAAAACCGTATTAAGTATACATTAATTATCTATTCATTTACCTATACGCACAAAACAACTTCAATCTATACTAATATATTAAAAGGCGTACATAATAAAGTTTATGTGCCACGTGGCACCTCCTCTAAGGTGCTAAAGCAAATGCTATATTTCCATGTCAAACTTCTCAATTTAAAAAATAACATTATGTAGTTACAAGGTATCGAACACATGACCTTTGAAATGAAAAGTAAGAGTTTAACCACAAATCCAACACTACATCCATGTTTAGTATTTCAAATAAAATACAATAAGGTCTTGTATTTATATCTTATTATATTAATACTTTAATGGTAATAACAAGAGCCTAAGACATAAACTCTTAGTCCGGCCAATTTCTTGTAGAAAGTTAAGCTATTGCTTTCATAACCAAACTTTAAGGGTTTGTTTTTTAAAATACCATGCAATTACTTATCACATTAATTTTTCCTCACTAGACAAAAAATTACGAAAAATAATAACCTGGGGCATCGCCCGGGATACTCACTAGTTATTTTTTAAAAACAATACCCACAACCCCAATCAAGTGGACTACTAATATAGTGATTAGAAACTTACTAATTTTGTAATTAAAGGTTTGTTTTTTAAAATAACATGCAATTACTTATCACATCAATTTTTCCTCACTAGACAAAAAATTATGAAAAATAATAACCTGGGGCATCGCCTGGGATACTCACTAGTTATTTTTTAAAAACAATACCCACAACCCCAATCAAGTGGACTACTAATATAGTGATTAGAAACTTACTGATTTTGTAATTAAAGTAGTACAATTTCTTAAATTATGGAATCATAGTACAAATTTTGTTCCAATTGTATAGTAATACCTCTACAACTTTATTCCATCCAAATACCAACCCAAACACGGAAACACCCATAAAGCCTTGTTTATCATAAACAACCAAAATTCAAAACTGAAAAGTTAAACCACATGTACCCTTTTACAAACACAATAACGGGCCCATCATTTTTGTATCACTACACTAACTAAAAAAGTACATGCATCGAAATCATCACAAACTTTCAAAAACTTTCAATTTCAAATCACTAAAACTCTAAAATGCTTCCCTTTCGTCTCTTTCTTCGTCCTCCTCCTTATTTCCTTCTCCCCAAACACTCCCTTAATTTCCTTCACTCCTTACTCTGCAACTCCTCGTTGCAACAACAACCATGAAACAAACAACATTCATCTTTCTTCTCATTATAAACCTCTCATTTTCTCTCTCCTCATTCTCCCTAAACTCCGACGGACTCTCTCTCCTCGCTCTCAAATCCGCCATTACTTCCGATCCAACTCGCTCTCTCTCCACCTGGGTCGACTCGGATTCGAACCCGTGTCACTGGGTCAATATCCGCTGTACTAACAATCGAGTCACCGACATTTCTCTCTCTAACAAAACCTTAACTGGTTACCTCCCTTCTGAACTCGGCGCAATTCTCTCTCTTCGTCGACTTTCTCTCTCCTACAACAATTTCTCAACAACTATCTCACCTCACTTATTCAATGCTACTTCTCTTACTTTCTTGGACCTTTCTCATAACTCTTTGTCCGGCCCAATTCCGGCCCAAATATCCTCCCTTGTGGGCCTTAAGTTTTTGGACCTTTCCTCGAATTTCCTTAATGGGTCTCTCCCTAGTGGGCTCAGTGAGCTGACCCAACTCGAGGGGACGCTTAATTTGTCGTATAATCAGTTTTCCGGCGAAGTTCCGGCGAATTTTGGGAGGTTTCCGGTGATGGTTAGTTTGGATCTCCGGCATAATAATCTCACTGGGAAAATTCCTCAGGTGGGGTCGCTTTTGAATCAGGGGCCCACTGCATTCGCCGGAAACCCTAATTTATGCGGGTTTCCGTTGAGCTCCACGTGTCCTGAAGCTCAAAACCCTAATTTCTTGCCCGGAAACCCGGAAAACCCGGATGACCCGACAAGCCCGAATCTGGGTAGTGGGGAGAGTGCAGAGAGAAGGGGGAGAAGGACGGTTTCAATCTCCTTGATTTTGGGGATTCTTGCAGTTTTGGCATGCGGGGGTATTTTGGTCTTTTTGTATGTGATGAGGAAGAATTTGAGGGGAAGTAAAAAAAGGATAATATTAATGAAGAAAAAGTGGGGAAAGAGGAGGTGGTGAGTCACGTGAGGGTGGTGATGGGGGAGGAGGAGGAGGAAGGGCAAAAGGGTAAATTTGTAGTGGTGGATGAGGAGGAGTTTGGGTTGGAATTAGAGGATTTGTTGAGGGCTTCAGCTTATGTGGTGGGGAAGAGTAGGAGTGGGATAGTGTATAAAGTGGTTGTGGGAGGTGGGAAAGGATCAGGTGTGGTGCCGCCTACGGTGGTTGCTGTGAGGCGGTTGAGCGAGGCGGATGATGCTACGTGGCGGTTAAGGGATTTTGAGGCGGAGGCCGAGGCGATTGCTAAGGTTCACCATCCTAATATTGTGAGGTTGAGAGCTTATTATTATGCTCAAGATGAGAAGCTCTTGGTTTCTGATTTTATCCGGAATGGCAGCTTGTACTCTGCACTGCATGGTATAATCTTTCTTCCCTGTCCTGTTATGTTAACCAATGTTTAAAAGTTCAATTCTTGCTCTGGTTTCTTTCTTATGCTTCATTATCTAATCAATGCTTGCATCATACTTCCTCCTTTTTTTTTTTTTAAATTGCACCATTTCGTTTTTGTCTATTCATCAACCAACTTTGTTAAGCTATCCCGTATCATTGTATAAGAAAAAACATAATCAAGTGGGGCCTTGTTTGATTAGTCTCAATGCAAGGTATCTAAATATCAAGTTTTATAATTTTTACTTATACGCAGTTAGAGATATTGACGTTCAAAGACAGTCTCGCAAACTTTAAAAACGAAATGGTGCAATTAAAAAAAAGGAAGTATTCATATGGGTTTGATACACAATTCAAGGAAGAGATTAGAGAAAACAGATAATTACTTAATATGTGCAAATTAAATCTTAATAAACGAATCCTTCGCTCTAACCAGTGTTAAAGTTATTTTTAATTTGTCTGTTACCTTAATTAATTTTTTTCTTTAAACTGCGTGTGTAGCCCACTTGATGCAAGTAATAAAAAATGGAGGAAGTACTTGAATCTTGTTCATGTCATAAATTTGTGAAAGTATTTGTTTATATTTGAAAGCAACAGTGTAACTTGTAAAGTCTAATTTCTCAAGCCTAGAGATTCGAATCATAATGCGTACATATTATTTGAATTTTGAAATGATGCACCTCATGAAGTCATGATTAATTCTTATTGTTTCTGATCTAACTGAAATTGACAATGGCTATGAATATGTAGTGAAGTTATTTGTATAAATTTCGAAAGAGAGAAAGTAGGTCCAAGTCTCAATTTGTATGTATTATGGAGATTCATGGTGACATATGGTCGATGTTATTATTTTAGTGCAACTGAAAATGAAAATAGAAATGTATAATTAGAGACACTTCTATCAAAGATTTCAATGTAGACTCGGGGACAAATCTTTGACTAGATTGTCCTGACTCCTGAAGATGGGTGTAATGGGAAGAAGTGGCATATGAAAATGTTGTAAGTTGTTAAATCGTTTACGTAGTTGCTGTTATGGTAGTCATTAGTCAGAGGCTTGACATAAGGTCATAGGAGGGTTTCCCGTTGTTAAGTGTGTGTCTAATGAACTATCGGATACTGGAAAAAAGTGTTTTGGTACTTTTATGTATTTGAATATTTGAATCGTAAACCTTGCCGGGTACTTATACTTGTTTGCTGGAATCTAGAAGATATTATTTTGCTGCAATAAAAATAATGAAATAGACATTTGAGTCCTCTGATTGGTAGAAACTAGAAGAAGAACAAATGAAAGTCAACTGTGAGGTTGGAAATTCTTGAAGCTGATTTCAGCAGCACGGCGATGTATGCTGATTAACAATACCCACAGCCTATTAGCCAAGGATGGTTCGCAGTACCAATTTTGTTTGGTCTGTTGATGTTAAGATTTAGCAGCTATTACCACTTGACCAGTTGAGAGTTTGAGACTAGTAAAGATAACAAGTGGTAAAGATTAAAGAAAGATTACAAGTGATGGAAGGAGAACCTACCCATGTAGGGCTAATTTCCAATCAATTACGAAATAGAGAAAGAGTGGAATCTCATTTATTTCTATTGACATAGATAGGTCCATATATATAATATATATATTCCTGTGGTGGAAAATGGAAAACCATTCTATCAAGGTTGGCCACATTTGGATGAGAATATCTTGAATGGAATATTTCCAAACTTCCATGGTTAAGGTGTTAAGTACTAGGGGGAACTTGATAACTGTGTCATGAATAAAGATAATTGTCATCATATAGGCAAAGTTTCCTAAGAGTGGATATGGGATTATGGGATAATGGTGGACAACTGGTGGTGCAAATCCTTTCTCCCAGCTTGTTATGCACACCAGTCACCAACTCACCACCTTTGATATATAAAGAAATGTGATAAAGCACAAAAGACAAACCTAAAACTTAGGATGGAGACTTCATCTCTCGTGAGTCGTGCCTCACACCATGTGGTTTGCAAGCTTTTTCAATCTTCTCGTGGAATGGCCGACCTAGCAAACAGCCATAAACCATTTGCAGATCTCTATTGCATTGTAAATTCAACTTAGGGTATATAGGGTACTTTTAGTCTCTGGTTTTTCTCCTAACATGATTGGCCACTAATGGTGGGAAACTGTACTAAGTACCACCTTAATTTATGCGGGTTATAAGGGACCTGTTACTGAGTGAGCTGTAGGAGATGCTGCCTGTTCTCTTCACCTGAAATAAGGGATTTCGTCTGGTATGAATTCTGGTCTCTTGTTCTGAGTAAAGTTTGACCATATGTTGACGCTAGTTTATAAGAAGAAGCATGTTCATGTGGGATTTTGTTAGATTCAATCTCGTTGTGTTTATTTCAAAAATCTAAATTTCATAATTTTTATTAATATGGTGTCAATCATATTTGGTAATAAGTAAATGAGGATAAACAGTTCTGATGTGATCTGATTCTAACAAGAAAAAGTAACAAGTTCTTGCAATAAAATGAAGAGAACATAGCCCAAGTCTTACTTGGTGGATGTCTTTCCTGTCTGTGGAATTAGTGTTCTGATGATCAAACTATATCCAAGTTGTCTGTGGAATTACCTAATGAGATTGATGTAAGTTTCTATGCTTCTACTTTTAACACACACTGGATCATGTCTTGCTTTAGGTAATGTGTCCCAAAATTACATTACATGCTTGCTAAACTAAGAGAACATAGCCCAAGTCTTATGCTTCCGATGAAGGCCAGTGCCTCTATCTGAGTAGTGGGTGCCTTCGATCTGTTAATCATATACTTTTGGTTTTGTAGGTGGACCCTCGAATGATGTGCCACCATTATCATGGGCTTTTAGACTGAAAATTGCACAAGGCACTGCAAGGGGTTTGATGCACATTCATGAGTGCAGCCCGAGAAAGTATGTTCATGGAAATTTAAAATCATCCAAAATTCTACTCGATGACGACTTTCATCCATATATTTCTGGGTTTGGTCTCAACCGTCTACAATGCGGACGAATGAAATCGGGTAACCCCCCATCAAGAAGACCGAGCTTAAGTAATTCCTTCTCAACAGGCTCAAAAATATTGAGTCCACCTTCGGTTGCCTATTCAGCCCCTGAGGTGCAAACTGGTTCTGTCAAGCTCACCCAAAAATGTGATGTGTACTCATTCGGGATTGTACTAATGGAGATATTAACGGGTCAGCTACCCAATACGGGAACCGACAATGACGGGAAGGGATTGGAAAGCCTTGTAAGGAAGATTTTCAGGGAAGAGAGACCTTTATCAGAGATCATAGATCCAGCACTTCTGCATGAAGTTTATGCCAAGAAGCAGGTGTTGGCCACATTTCATATCGCTTTAAACTGTACGGAGCTGGACCCTGAACTAAGGCCAAGGATGAGAACTGTTTCTGAGAGCCTGGATAGCCTGAAGTTTGAATGAGAAGGAAGGTGGTAAATAATGTGTACATGTCTGTTAGAAGTATTTTGTTGACCCTTGATGTAGAATCTGTACCTACTTTCTGTAGCAATGATTTGTAGTAGGATTAGAATGTCGCATTGGTGCCTCAACTGGGAAGGTTTTTTTGTAGAAGTCGTAAAGAATGATATTTCAGCGAAGTGCTTGAACCTGGATAGCCATTTTGCTCCATTTTTTTGTGCCTTGTCTGAATGAGCTCTGATTCTAGCGCAGAGTTGATACTTGCATTCAGATCCATAACGCCACTCAGACAAATATACTCCCTATTGTCTTAAATGGAGTACCTTGTGTAGGGAACCGTTCTACTAAGCCTTTCTCGATGTTAATTTTTATTAGAGCTGATATGACAACATGATGTGAACCGGATATGGAATAAGTGGGTTAGTTCGAGCCTTTTCAACTTATTTATATAAAGAAGTTAACACAAGTTTTATGACTGGGTAGCCTGGGTTAGTGTAGGGATTTTTAACACGAATTTGACAAAATATTTTCGTTTAATTGAGTATTTTAAATTATTAATATTTTAGCATAAAATAAAGCTATGAGTTAACATAAGAGCAACTGATTCTTTAAAATCTCAAGATATTAGCAGGTTAAGAGTTAGGCGGACATATACTATTATGATTGTATTAACAATGGGGCATATAAGGAAATATACTGTTGTCAAGATTTCCTTCAACTTTAACTTTAGTAGGTTAAATTGGGTTGATACGTCTAAATATAACTTTTATTTAGACGGGTTGCTATTTACATACGTTTTTTTATTAATATGAACATAAATTTGACACGACATGACCTATTTGAGTATTTGACAACTCTAACATTATCGACCAAAAACCATACACCCTCTACTAATCATGACTAGTAAAGTTCGTGTTCAAGTCTAACAGAAAATATATTTTAACAAAGGAAATGATATATTGGATATTAAATAACATGGTAAATAATGTGCATGACTTGTATGCAAATGTGCAATGTATAGATCCTTTAGTCATTGACAAAAAAATCCACATACAAGGCTACTATTGTTGTCAAACTTACGTGCAATATAATTTATTTCTCAACCAATGAATATGTGTACTGATAATTATCATATCCTTCTACAATTGATGTTAAATATTTTAAACAAATTCGCTATTTTCATACTATCTTGTACACTTTTATGTATAATAACCAGACTGACCACACGCCTTGAGCCTCGTCTATCAAACAAGTTATTATTCCGAAGGCTAATAGAGTCGATGGATGGGGCTTCATGAACTAAAGATACCCATTGGGCCAGATCAAGTTGCCCCATAACGCCTTCTTAAAATTCTAAATCATGTCCACAGTCCATTATGAACCCAAATGATCCCCGTTTAGTTATTTCCCATCATTAATTAACACCATCTACTAGACAACTAAAGATGCATTCTTAATTTCTTATCACCTAAAAAATAAATAATTTCAGGTTCAGATAAGTTCATTTAAGTTTTTTTTTGGTAAACCGTTCATTTAAGTTTAGATGAGTACAAATAACTTCTAGCACCTTATAAAAATAAACTTCAATAACTTTCAATAAGTTTATTTAAGTTTAGATAAGTTTATACAAGTTCAGGTCAATTCAGGTGAAGAAAATGCATCCTACAATAGAAAAGTCAAATTTTGAAAAAGATGATGGGTATAAATTGAAGAAATTCATGAAATGAATTTCATATTTTGCGGAAAATAAAGAACAGGAGAAAAGAATGTAGAGAGAATGAAAGAAGAGAGAGAATCTTATTGATGTGTTTTAAGAAGAAGATGAATTACTTATCTTTACACATTGACTTCAGCTTATATACAATTATACTAAGCTAAAGAATGAACTAAAAGCTTATACAACAAGTTACAAATTAGTTATAACTAACTATGAGCTGGCAGTGTTAGTTAGTTACAAACTGATAGCTAACTAACTACTATCTTCAACAGCCCCCCTCAAGCTAGGGAGGATCTGCAATCAAACCTAGCTTGGAGCTTAACTTGAGATGTTGGGGAGAAGAGAGGGCTTTAGTGAACAAGTCAGCAATTTGATCTTGTGTAGGAATGTAAGAGAGCTCTAACAATCCTTCCATCACTTTTTCTCGAGTAAAATGACAATCAAGTTCTATGTGTTTGGTTCTTTCATGCATAACTGGATTCTTGCCAATATGGATGGCAGATTGATTATCACATAGAAGCTTCACAGGTTGCAAGTTGTCAACACCAAACTCCTGCAAAAGCCTAACCAACCAAGTTATCTCTGCTGCAGCAGCTGCCATAGCTCTATATTCAGCTTCTGAGCTGGATTTAGAAACTGTGGCTTGCTTTTTAGATTTCCATGAGACTGGAGAACAGCCTAGTAACATGACATAACCAGTTACTGATCTTCTTGTGTTGGGACAGGAAGCCCAATCTGAGTCTGAATAAGCCTTCAGAGTTAACTGATTGCTAGCACTCAATAAGATTCCTTGACCAACTGTCCCAGCTAGGTATCTAAGAACATGTTTTAATGCATCAAAATGATGAGCTCTAGGTTGATGCATATACTGGCTAAGTGTTTGCACCGCATATGACAGATCTGGTCTAGTATGAGTTAGGAAATTTAATTTCCCTACTAGACTCCTATATAGAGCTGGATTACAATAATAATCTCCTGAGTCTGCTGTAAGTTTAAGGTTAGCTGGAAGAGGAGCCTTAGCAACCTTGGACAAATCTAATTCACTGGATATCAATAGTTCCTTGGTGAATTTCTTTTGTGTCATAATGATCCCTTGCTGAACATGACTGATTTCCATCCCTAGGAAATAATGTAATCTCCCTAAGTCTTTAATACTAAAGACTTTATGAAGATGAGCTTTAAGAACTTCAATAGCAGAATCATCATTGCCTGTCAAGATGATGTCATCTACATATATGGCTGCAATCAAAACAGTTGTGTCACTCTTTTTAAGAAACAAAGAGTAATCATTCAAGGATTGAACAAACCCTTCTTTGTAATAACTCAAATGTGAGCTTTGCAAACCACTGTCTTGAAGCTTGCTTCAGGCCATAAAGTGATTTTTTTAGTTTGCAGACAAGATTCTGTGGATTTGAAATCCCTTCTAGCATCTTCATATATATTTCCTCTGTCAAATCCCCATGCAAAAATGCATTATTGATGTCCAACTGAAACAAATTCCACTTCTTACTTGCTGCAATAGCTAAAAGACATCTCACAGTTGACATTTTTACAACTGGTGAAAAAGTCTCTTCAAAGTCTATCCCATATTGCTGTGTGTATCCCTTAGCAACCAGCCTTGCTTTCAGTCTTTCTAAACTGCCATCAGCCTTTAGCTTCACTTTAAACACCCATTTACAGCCTATGGCCTTTTTATTGGGAGGAAGAGCAGTGAGTTCCCATGTGCCATTTGATTCCAAAGCATGAACTTCCTTTTTCATGGTCAGAATCCATCCTTCATTTTGAGAAGCTTCTAAGTAACCGGTGGGTTCAAGAATGGTGGATGTTTGAGCTATTAAGGTTTGAAGAGAAGAAGGAAGATCCGGAAATTGAACTAGGTTGCACCGGTGAGGAAGAAGTACTTGGTAGCAAAGACATAGTCAAGTGAGCCAAGCAGTGGTTTATGAGGTCTAGAAGAATATCTGGTGGGTGGTATAGGTGGTGGTAGAGTGGTGAGTGTATTGAGGGGTGAAGAAATGGGAGAAGAAATGCTATTTGAAGGGGAAGCAGTAGAAGTAGAAGGAGAAGAAGTATATATAGAACTTGATGTAGAAGGTGTATCAAGCCAAAAAGGTTCAGGGATGTCATATGAAAAATCTGGATCAGGAATGGTATTTATTGGTAGAAAAATAGGTGAAGGGTGAGGGTTAGAATAATGATAAGGAAGATGCTTTTCATGAAACTGTATATCTCTTGTGATGAAGATCCTTTTTGTTGTAATATCCATAACCTTGTAAGCCTTCTGATAAGGAGGATAACCAAGCAAAATACAAGAAGTAGCCCTAGGATCAAATTTACTTCTATTCACTTTCAATGTTGAAACAAAACACAAGCATCCAAATACCCTTAAGTAACTTAGATCAGGTTTGTGTCCATAGACAGTTTCATAAGGAGAGGAAAAATTAATAGGACTCAGAGGCATCCTATTAATCAAGTGTGTTGCTGTTAACAAACATTCTCCCCAAAGCTTAGCAGGAACATGTGATTGAAAATAAAGAGCTCTTCCTGTTTCCAAAATGTGTTTGTGTTTCCTCTCCACAACACCATTCTGTTGTGGAATATCAGGACAAGATCTTTGGTGTTGAATACCATGTTGATGATAAACACCCATAATAGCTCCTTCAGTAAACTCTTTTGCATTATCAGATCTTATGCATTTGATATGAGCATGAAATTGTGTTTGAAGAAAGACAATAAAATGCTCAAGTATCTTTACTGCATCAGATTTATGTTTCATGAGAAATATCCATGTAAAACGTGAGAAATCATCCACAATAGTAAGAAATTGATTGAATCCATCATGTGTACAGACCTTATAAGGCCCCCATGTATCTATATGAAGCATTTCAAAACAAGCAGATGTTTGAGTAACACTAGTAGGAAAAGAATTTCTAGTCTGTTTTGCCTTAGGACAAACTTGGCAAATAGACTCACAAAACTCTTTACAAGACAATCCTTCAACAACATGATGTATTTTATTGTAGGGTAAATGTCCTAATCTAAGATGCCGAGCTTCATGGCTTCATTATCGCCAATACAAGTCGTTTCGCTAGTATTTGATGATTTCTTGAATCACCAATCCATCACTAGCAACATACAATCCGAGTCTAGCTTACCAAGAACCAGGGAATTGTTCCGAAAATGTTCCTGAAGAATGCACTTATCACTTGTAAACACTATATCACAATTAAGATCTTAACATAATTTGTGAGTGCTTATCAAATTGAAAGTAAAACCAGGAACATGAAGGACATTTTTAAGCTTAATACCATTCTGAAACTTCACAAGTACCAATATTTTGCACCATAGCATGTTTTCCATCGGCAATTGTAATAGTGTTACGTGTTTTAGTGAACTGTTCATATGAGTCAAATAGATCTATATTTGAACAAATATGATCGGTTGCTCCACTATCAATTATCCACTTTGAATTAAGAGATGATATTAAGCAAGTACCGCTACATAAGCGAGGTTGAGTTAGAATGCACAAGATTCCAGGCATTCCGAGAAGTGGAAGCAAAGTGACATTGTTGTTGACATTCTTTGTGTGAAGGATTTTGTACCAGTTGTACAAGTTTATGATATTGTTCGGTAGTAAGTTCAAGGAAGTGCAGATCCGAACAACCACCATCATCATCATCTCCATACACAATGGTCGCAATTCTTTTGCCTTTGCCTTTGAAAATTGAAGGATGACCATGGAGCTTGTAGCATCTATCAATAGTGTGTCCATTCATCTTGCAATGTTCACAAAATAAATTCCTTCTTGAGCCATTATAACCTCCACTATAGCCTCCTCTATTACCATAACCGAGAATTCTGTTCCAAGAATTAGGAGGTTTATAGACAAAGAACCTTTGAGTCAAACTTCTTGTCTTCTACCGCAAATGCCATAGCATGTGTCTCACCCGAAGTACCAATATTTCTTTGTTTTTCTTCTTGAATTAACAGCCTATATGCCATTGAGACATTAGGCAGAGGCTGCATCATTAAGATGTTAGACCTCACATTAGCATACTTTGTATCCAGTTTCATCAACAACTGAACCAAACGCTCTTCTTGCTGTTGTTTAACAATCTTTTGAGTGAGATTACAAGTACATCCAGTACATGTACATACAGGAATTGGATTTATGCCATTTAACTGATCCCAGAGTGCTTTAATTTCTGTGAAAAATTCTGCAACAGCATTATTTCCTTGAGACAACTCATGTAGAGTTTGTTGTATAGAGTACAACTGTGCTCCTGAATTCTGAGAATATCTTTCTTCAAGATCCTTCCATATATCTCTAGCACTAGTGAAATAGATCACACTTCTAGCTATAGTAGTATCCAAAGAATGAAGAATGTAGGATGTAAGCATAGCATTGCATCTTTCCCAAGCAGCACAAGCATTATCAGTAGATGCAGGTTTAGGAAGAGATCCATCAATGAATGAAAGCTTATTTTTACAGGATAAAGCAATCATAATACCTCTTTGCCATTCAGAGAAATTATCTCCATTGAATTTTACAGAAACAAGAGAATTTGCTGGATTTTCAGAAGGATGAATGAAGTAAACACTAGAAGGATTTTGTGTGAGAGGAATATTAGAAGAGGTTTCAGATGATTCAGTCATTTTGACAATGAAATTAAGATGAAATCACAACAATAAATTCCACAGGATCAAAACAAGAAATCGCACAAATCAATTTCAACTTTCAAATTGAAAGAAGAAATGCAGAAAAAAAAAACCAGAAACAAAGATGAATCAATTCAGAAGGATTCAAGTAACTTTCAATCAATTACAGAATCACAAACAATCAAATGATGATTCTGAAAAGAAATTCAGATTTAACCTCAAGAAATTCAAATTAAACCTCAACAAGTTTCAGCTCAAACCTCAAATTTTCAATCGATGAACTGAACAATTCTTCAAAGAAAAACTTCAAATCAATGAAGTAAAACAGAAATGAAAAAGAAATCAGCGAGAATGAGCTTTCCTAAGCTCTGATACCATGAAGAAATTCATGAAATGAATTTCATATTTTGCGGAAAATAAAGAACAGAAGAAAAGAATGTAGAGAGAATGAAAGAAGAGAGAGAATCTTATTGATGTGTTTTAAGAAGAAGATGAATTACTTATCTTTACACATTGACTTCAGCTTATATACAATTATACTAAGCTAAAGAATGAACTAAAAGCTTATACAACAAGTTACAAATTAGTTATAACTAACTATGAGCTGGCAGTGTTACTTAGTTACAAACTGATAGCTAACTAACTACTATCTTCAACATAAATTAAGATGGAAAATGATTCCTTAAGTGGTTTTGAAAAAAATTTAATACTCTCAATTTCATATATGAGTTGGAAATACAAAAACTAGGTTTGGGGCTTGGGTGTCGGCCTGACTGCCTGAGTTGTTCCATGTAAACAGTGGCGGAACTGTGCTTCGTCCCAGTTAGTCACGTGACCAGCCATTAATTTGGGAAAAAAACCCTTATAATTGTTCTGCACCGTATTATATTAGTGTTTTGATGTTTGGTTGAGTGGTTGTTGGGCCGCGAATCTGCAGGTTTGTAAAATATCACGCGGGTTCGACGCTAACTGAGGGTTTTTGGTTTTGCCTTTTTCGTGTTTTCTCACTCCTCTTCCTTCCTTCTTTTGTTTTTTACTTTTTTGTTTTGTTTTGATGGCAAAACTACGTTGGTTTTCATTTCCCTTTTCCGTGTTTTCTCGCTCCTCTTCAATCTTCCCTTCTTTTGTTTTTTACTTTTTTTTTATTGTTTTGTCTTTTATTGTTTTATTGTTTTGTTTTGATGGCAACGTCTACATTGGTTTTCTTTTTACTTTATTAATTTTGTTGTTAGATTTAACTTTATAGAGCATTAAATTATCCCAAATAACCTCAACTTTTGCCCATCTTCTTATAATAATTTCAATTTTTGGAAAACTTATCGAAATAATATGGACTCTTCAATTTCCTGTATACTTTATACAATATACCCAAAATGTATTAGTGACGTTGTGATGACAAAACAGATAAGTTTGTATTATTATGAGAACCATCCCATAACTCTGATTCTAGATATTACTTATGAGTTTTTTTGCCTTCTAATTTTTAGTTTGCAAATAGTTAATACCTAGCTACTTGGAAATATTTTCTTTCAAAAAAAAATTGAGGATTTAATTGTCCTTTTGTACATCTATATTTTTACATGCTTAAAATAAGTGTTCTATAATGGCTAATGCATAAACAATATAAATTTTATTTATCTCATGTTTTTTGGAAGTACTCCGAACCCACGTGGGTCAAATCTGGGATCCGCCACTGGTTAGTGTGACCAACCATTATCAGATTCCTGGATCCGCCACTGACCCACTGCATGTAAATATTGTTGATGACCTAGTAAAATCATAATAATTATAGATTGCAATACACTTATGTATATATAAGTCCTTAGTTTTTAAGTTTTTCGAAATTATATTACCCACTTATTATACTTGATTTTGAGAAACTAATATTTTATTGAAACAATGGAGTTGTTTGTAATGTTGATGTTTGAGTTTGTGAGATCAACTGATGAAAGCTTGTAATTACCATAGATTTTTCCTTTTAAGATGTACGGGGATGATTGTAGTGAGGCTTATTCAATGAAGAAAAGCAGCACATGGTAGATAGACTTGTTTGAAAAAGCAGAAGCAGTATGTAACTTGATGTTTGGATGATGAAATATTGAGTTAGTAATCAAAGCATCGAGACCTATTACAAAGTCTTTTCCTATTTTTATATGTTAGATAAATTGGGACAAACTAAAAAGATTTGTGGCAAATAAATTAACACAAAGCAAGTACTAAATATGATCAAAAGGGTTAGAACAAATAAAATTAAAAGTTTTTGGATATATACTTCCTCCGTTTCTTTATACTTGCAACCAAGAGGTTTGCACGGTATTTAAGAAACAGGAGAGAGAGTATTTGACAAAGACATTTGACCCATTTAATCAACAAAGCTAATCAAGTAAATACAATAATTAACATAAGTAATGTTCCCTCCCACCCACCTTCCCTCTTCCCTGTCATACTACCATCACCACCTCCTAGCCGTACCACCACCAACAAAGCACAACCACACCACCACCACCGCCACTCCGCCACCCAAGCCTTGGAAGACGACCAAAACCGTCACGAGCCAATCCAGCGGCACCACCATCACGAGCTCATAGCCGCACCACGCCACCACCGTCACGATCTCACAGCCGCACCACCACCCAACCCAACCAGTCGAAATTTTCTATTTCTTCACAATACCACCACCATCTCAACCTCTATTGTCGGGGTCTAGGGCCTTGAAAAGGTCGAATTCGACCATGAGCATTCTAGATCTGGAAATTTTATGGTCTATTCCGCCATGACAGTCGATGTAAAAGAGTAGAAAGAAAGGGCCATTAAAATGAAGGAGAGAGAGTGGAGAAGATGAAGGAACTTGTCGGAAAAAGGGGGCCGGAAAAATGACGGAGAAAGTTGCCAGAAAACTAGGGATGGTGTTGGAGAGTGCTGGTGGAGGGTGTTGGTGCGGGAGTGGTGGTGATGGTGGTGGTTCAAGTTGGGGTTAGAAGTTGGCAGGGGTTTAGAAGGGGTGAGGAGAGAGAGTGAGAACTAATGAGGGATGGGTCATGGATGATTATATGCCGCCGGAAAATAGAAGGTCGAAAAAAGGAGGGGTAGTCGCCGGAAAAATAGGCATAGTGATGGTGGTGTTTGTGAGGGGTGGTGGTGATATTGGTGGTTGGGACTGGGGAGTTGTCACAGATTTGAGGGGGGGTTGAGGACGGAGGAGAGAGAGTAGGAACTTAGGTTGGGGGTGGGTTATGAGTGATAAATTGTTAGGATTAATTAGTTAAGTAAGGGTATATGTGTCATTTTAGTATAGAATAGTTTCTATTTTAGGCTTGGTTGCAAGTATTGTGACATTACCCTAAAAGGAAAGTGATGCAAGTAAAAAGAAACGGAGGAAGTAGTTAGTTAGAATAGTGTTTCTTCCACTAACTTTAGCTGGAGAGAAATTTGGTAGGGTAAGAGATTGTCAGCCTCTGCCCAAAGAGATGATGTAGAAAAAATTGACGTCCAAAGCTATAGGGAGACGTAACTGCGAGAAAGGTGGCGTTCAAAGAATGAGCTACTTAAGTTCAACAACAAACTAAATGCTCAGATTTACGTAAACAAGAAATGGGCATTGGATTTGTGATTTAATATTACATTATTTTTTATTAGCAAGAAGAAGTGTTCTATCACATAGAAACATAGAAATCACACAAAGGTTAATTTAGCTCAATTTAATAAACCAACTCTTTTAGGAGTAAGGGAGACGGATAAGATTTCTCTTTGAAGTGTAATGACCTTTGAGCCCATAAACTTGAGGTTATAAGCTATGTAGCACAATAATGACGGGTCTTCTGAAAACGACAATAATTTGAAAGCTAGACAAGCTCAAGGTCTAAAGGTTTTCGTGCTTCATAAGTTGTGAGCCTGTGAAATACAAAATTTTACCAATAGATCAAACTTTGCTTGTTGGAAAAGGGAGCTTATGATTACCATGGAGGCACTAGGGAGTGGGTGATGCAGATTTACAATTTGTTACAAGCTTTTTTTTTGTTTATATACAAAAGAGTTGCATCAACAATCAATAGATTGTATTTCATATTCAATATATGTTAGAGATTAGATATTCTTTTGCTAATAATAGTATTTAGTTTTATCTTTTCTTATGCTTCCTAGTTTAGTTCAAGACTCTAGGTTGTACATATATTGATTCATTGATCAATAGAAAAGAGAGACAACTTGATAGAAACTTAACATGATATCAAGAGACATTAGAAATTTTCTAAATTGTCTACCATTAAAAAATATATTTTGTTTGTACTCCTTTCATCTTCTTTCATTTGTGCTAATATTCTTTTTTGAAATATCGCCAAATTATCCTATACTAAAAATGATTATAAGAGGCCACCACTTTACTCTCTCATTAATTTATTTGATCTCTTGCCTTTTACTTCCTCCGTTCTTATTTACTTGCAAAGTTGCAACACTTACCATTTTGGGTTGTTTCAATTTACTTGTAACAAAACTTTTTTTTCAAATATTCTTTCTCTCTATCTCTCCCTCATCACAAGAGTCATCTTTTTCTCTCTCTCTTCTCACCTAAATTACTATTATACTGTAACACCCCCTTGTTGTAAGTAAATAAGAACGGAGGATGTATAAACTCCACGAACCTTAAAACAAAGTAATCAAAGGTCAATAGTGCAATCAAATGAGAACGGAGTGTCAAAGGACCAACTCAAGCAAAAGCTTAAGCTGATGGTTGAGGCCCCAGGAATAGATTTATACTCTATCACGTCCCCTCACGCAAGAGCCCTCTAGGCTTGAAGTGTGGATGCAGCACATGTCTCCCTCATACCTGGCGCTAAATATTCCACTGAGAAATGAGGGGTGGTAGAGATTCGAACCCGTGACCTTTTTGTCACGCTGGCTCTTGATACCATGTCAAAGGACCAACTCAACCAAAAGCTTAAGCTGATGGTTGAGGCCCCAGGAATAGATTTATACTCTATCACGGAGGAAATACCTGACAATAATTGGACATTTCTTAGGGTCGAGGAGTACATGAAAGGATGAAAACGACGCGTATCAGATACTTAGTAGAGTGGAAATGTGGAATCCGGTGTGCACGCCTTTTCTCTCTCTCCCATTTAGAGGTGAAAGTTATTCGGATAAAATCCAAAATCCAAAATCCAATCCAATCCAATCCGAAGTAGTAACTCGGATCGGATTCGAACTGTGTTCGGATTGGATTCGGATTGAGATTTTTTTAAAAAATTGGATTTTCGGATCGGATTGGATTGAAGGTAATTGGATCCAAAAATCCAATATAACCGAATAGCAATATGCCTTGTATTATGTATCTGGATTGGGCTTAAGTGCTTAACTGATTTTTTTTTTTAAAAAAGCCTAGTCCATAGCCCAATAGACGTAGCACTTCAACCCTTCCCCTAAAACCATAACTGCACTTAATTCCTCATTTCGTAAATCTACTAGGCTGCTGTTGTGCTTAATTTATTTCATCTAAAAACTAGATTTTTAAAAAATCGAATTTTCGGATCGGATCGGATCCAATCTAGAGTATGAAAATTCGGATTGGATTGGATTGGATCGGATTCAAACTCTAATTGGTTTGGATTCGGATTGAAAAATTGAAATCCAAATTTTGTTCGGATCGGATTGGATTAGACCCTAATCCAAACCGTACACCAAACTTTCACCCCTACTCCCATTCACGGGCATAAATGGTGACGTCAAGCATCTTTTTTTATATTTTATTTCTTTTTACTCATCCTATGCGGCTGTGCCCCGACTTTTATGCTTTCTACGAAGTATATGTCTTCAATTTAACTCTGCATTACATGACAATTCTCACTCAATTATTTAGGTTGAATTAATGGTGAAAAGTCTTTAATGCTTATCTACTGCACCCAAAGAAAAAAAAGAAAAACTGTTTGTGTTTCATTTTCTTTTCCATAATCTATATGCATGGCATGCCCCAACTGATTTTCAATCATTTTTGAGGTAACGAGTTCATATAGTATCGTATACTTTTAATGAGTGCATATTCTAACATCATTTATTGCATATTAGGGTGCATTTTCACGTAGTAGTAGAACATTTATATTGCATTTGTGCATATTTGGATTCATTTTCACAAATTATATTGCTTTAATGTGTTTCGGCGTTTTGATATAATTTCAAGTACTTTGAACTTGGATAACCTTCAAAATGATATATCATATGCACAAAACGTATTGGAATTTAAGAAGAGATAAAATAGTTTTTTCACCATATACCCCTGCGGGGAGGGGGAGGGGGGTCGGGGTGGGGGGGAAGGGGTAGGGCTAGGCTGTAGGGGTAGGGGTGGGGGAGGGGGTGGTGGTTGGGGTTAGGGTATTAGATTAGGGTTTAGGGTTAGGGTTAGAGGGAGTTAGGTTTAGATGAGTTAATTAGGGTTAGAGGGTTTAATTAGGGGTTAATGACTAACGGAGTTAACGTCCGTTAGTCATTAAGGACATGTTGTGGATTTTTTGAAAAGTAGAGGGGTATATGGTGAATTTCGAAACTTGCAAGGGTATATGGTGCAAAAAAAATTTTGTCAGGGGTATATGGTGAAAAAACCGAAGATAAAAAAGCTTTTCATAGTTGTGCGAAATACGACACATCTTCACTATTTTGCTCATAAGGGTTTTTACAAAAATTAGAATGAGGTAATTTCATTCAGTATAGAAAGTAGACTTGAAGAGCTTTCCACCGATATATTACATGTGTCAAAAAACAAAGCTCCGGATAAAAATTATCGCTATACGAAATTAAGCTAAAGGATATGACCATTTCAAGTCAACACGTCCGTGTCACTACACGTGCGTGTTGCCTTGATTTCTTCGAGGCAATAACTTCTATTCGTATAATACTTATATGGTTAGGAGCTTTCTAGGTCTTTACTCTTGCTCATGAAAATTTCAAACTCTTATTTGATGATTTTAAGCTCCTTTTTAAGATATCATACTCCAAAATCATCATGTTTTTCGTGAAACCAATAAGGTATGGATTATCATCTAAAAAAGGGATGTTTTCTTTCAAACGACCTTTTGACAATACCCATCTTATAAAACAAACTTTTCAAAATAACCATCTTGTATCAACTTTTTTTTGAGCAACCACCTTATATCACCATTTTTTTTTCTAAAGCATCACCATTTAACAGATTCCATCATACATAAATATGTTAGTTGGTTATACCTCTTCTTTCTCTCTCTGTTTTCCTTTCGAATTCAGTGTGTCTTCCCTACTCATTACGAATGAAGAACATCTAATGTCGATTGATATGAAATTTTACCAAACTAGAAACAACATTTAAATTTCTTATATCAACTAGCTAGTATTTTACTTATTTATGTTCAATTTTTATCAAACCATTTCTCTCTATTTGTATTTATTTTGAGGAAATTTTATTAATATATACCACACTTTAGACACTTTTTTGAAATAAATACCTTGGTTGTCTGAAATTTTATATAAATACCAACTTTCTGGTATTTCTTTTGGAATCACTACCACTTAATAGATTTTCGGAAAATCGTTAGATTTGCTCTGTTAGTGGCATGTGAAATTACATTCTTACCTTCCATTAATCTCCTCCACCACCACCATCACCACCAAAACCGCATGAAACTCACTACCCTTGCGATCCCCTTCTCTCTGCTAACCTCCATTACGAGTCCTTTCGAATTCAGTGTGTCTTCCCTACTCATTACGAATGAAGAACATTTAATGTCGATTGATATGAAATTTTACCAAACTAGAAACAACATTTAAATTTCTTATATCAACTAGCTAGTATTTTACTTATTTATGTTCAATTTTTATCAAACCATTTCTCTCTATTTGTATTTATTTTGAGGAAATTTTATTAATATATACCACACTTTAGACACTTTTTTGAAATAAATACCTTGGTTGTCTGAAATTTTATATAAATACCAACTTTCTGGTATTTCTTTTGGAATCACTACCACTTAATAGATTTTCGGAAAATCGTTAGATTTGCTCTGTTAGTGGCATGTGAAATTACATTCTTACCTTCCATTAATCTCCTCCACCACCACCATCACCACCAAAACCGCATGAAACTCACTACCCTTGCGATCCCCTTCTCTCTCCTAACCTCCATTACGAGGTGGTGGTGGTGGTTTCATAGTTGGTTAGTACTGTGGGGTGGGTCGATTTTTTGGTCGGTGGAGGTGGTGGCGCTTACGTAGTTGGTTAGGGTGGTGGGGTGGGATGATTTTTGAGTGGGGGCGGTGGTGGTGGTTTTGTAGTTGGTTGTAGTTGTGCGTGGGTCGATTTTTGGGTGGGTGGGGGTGGTGGTGGTGGCAACGGTGGCAAGCATGGTTGTTGCATGTGGTAGGGGCGGCGGTGGTGGTGGGGGAAGGGCAAAATCGTAATTTCACGTGCCACTAACGGAGCAAAACTAACTTTTTTGCAATATCCGTCAAGTGGTAGTGATTTTAAAAAATAGTCAACCTTGGTATTTATATAAGATTTCAGACAACCTAGGTATTTATTTCAAAAAAGTGCCCAAAGTATGATATTTATTGATAAATGATCCTTATTTTGAGGGGATCTCTATTTGTACTTGCTTGCAAGCTCATTGAGCTTCTTTCCTACTGAATTCATCTCATGGCGGTTTGCCATTGAATTCAAACTTACAATTTTTCATAAATAATTAGTAAACTTCCTCCGTTTCTCCAATTTTTTCATGCGTTTTGTTTTCATTCATTCCATGAATTTTTTTTCTTCCAATTTGGCTTTATTTATGATTTGCTAAATACCTTTTCCCATTTATACAGTACTTTGCCCTACATGTTTGCCTCATTTAATCTCTAACAATCACAATCACAATCACAATCACATTCTCAAAAACAAAAATAGTTTTATCTATCTTGTATATTCTCTCCCTTGTGTTAGTCTAAGTTCTTTATACTTTTCCCTTTCATTAATTCCGTTCCATGATTTTTTTTTCTACTTTTTCTCTATTTTAATTTGCTTGACACTTTTCCGCTAACCATAGAAAGCACTTGTTGGCCTCACGGAGCTTAAAGAACGTCTCATGTCCATCACACTCTTCCTATGGATTGAGATCCATATTCTTCTCTTTTTAGTTGTGCATACTGCATTCTAAATCCATACTTTTTAGTAAATTAAACAAATTTTAAAAAAACTAATGACTTTTTAATCCATACCTACTGAGGTTTTTAATCTTTTACCATATCATTCCAATGGCCCAACCTATGTAAAACAAAAAATAAAGAAAATTAAAATTTTAAGTTAGAGGTATGACATATTCTTAAAAAGTTCCTTACCAATCCGTACGACCCAATCAAAGTCAAATAACCAAATGGATCTTTCACAGTTCTACTTCTACCTAACTCATGCACATGCATTTTTTTATTTTAATTTATTTAATTTATTTAATTTGTGTAGGACTATGACTATGATGGAACTCCATAATATTTTTTCTAAAAATGGTGCAAGGAGGTGGTTTAGGGTAATAGGGTTTTCTTGTCTCAAGGAAATGTCCTGAACTATCTATCAAGTAAAATAAAGGTACTCAACCTATGATTTTTATGAACATATATTTCCATGAGGTTTGTTAAACATCGCCCTAGAATTACTTAAAATCGCCCCGGTCCCACTTTGACTTTACTATTTTACCCTTCTCCTTTTTCCACCACTCACCACCCCCGCCACCACCTGCCACCACCTGCCACAACCCACCACCACCTACCACCACCTGCCACCACCCACCACCACCTGCCACACGCCACCACTTGCCACCACCCACACCGTAAAAAAAAAAATTTTAATTGGGGCTAAGGGGCGAACGTCTGGCCAGGACGTTCGCCCCATGGCCCGAACGTCTGGCCTGGACGTTCGGGCCATGGGGCGAACGTCTGGCCAGGACGTTCGACCCATGGCCCGAAACGTCCAGGCCAGACGTTCGGGCCATGGGGCGAACGTCCTGGCCAGACGTTCGCCCCTTAACAAAAAAATTTCAAAATTTTTTAAAGGGGGCGAACGTTTGGCCAGGAAGTTGGACCCATGGCCCGAACGTTTGGCCTGGACGTTCGGGCCATGGGTCCAACTTCCTGGCCAAACGTTCGCCCCATGGCCCGAACGTCCAGGCCAGACGTTCGGGCCATGGGTCGAACGTCCTGGCCAGACGTTCGACCCTTAGCCCCAAAAAATTTTCGCAATATGAGTGGTTGACGAGGTGGCGGTGGGGCTTGAGGTGGGCGGTGGGGGCTGGAGGTGGTGGTGGGCTGGTTGTGGCAGGAGGTGGTGGTTTGGGAAAAGAAAAGAAAAACAAAGGAAGGGTAAAATTGGAAATGTTTGGTGGGACCGGGGCGATTTTAAGTAATTTTGGGGCGACGAATAGAAGTTCAGATTTCGATAGAGGGGTTTTAAAGGACTTACTTCTTAATAATTAATGTAGATTAAAAGAAAGAGTACTCTATGATAGTCTTATTTTAAGGGATAGATGTTAGTCATAGAGTTAGGCATGGGACGGCCGAGGGCCGCCTTGGCAAGGCACGAGTTGGGCTTGGCCCAAAGACGATCCGACTACGGCGCGGCACGAGAGGCACGCTCATGGGCCATGGCCATGCATGCACAACATTTTTAAAATTTGGCACGAGTTCAATGGCCGTCCTGCCTATGCCTAGTCCAGGGGTTGTGATGACGAGCAATGGGCATAGGGGAGTGGTCAATGTGGCCGTGATGTTGGGTGGGAAATAGGGTGGGTGGTGGGGGTGGTGCAATGTAGTATATGAGAAAGATGGTGTTGTGACACAAAAAAGTGCCAACGGCTCAACCTCTTTCGAGGTGTCACGTGGCAAAAGTCGATCTCTCCTTGGAAGTGGACACATGTCATTCCCTGATTACTCGTGAGAATGACACCCTTTGGCCAAAAAACCCTTTCTTAGCTTATCAAAGGCTTAGGAAAGGTGATATCAGTCCCAAGAAAATGAGCTTATGTAAACTCAATCCCAAATCAATCTCATAAGACAACTGCATATAATTGAATGTATCATATCAACCTCTTTTAGGGGTAACACATCTCTTCCTCTTATTAGCTAATCAATCATATCACCCCTTTTTAGTTTGTAGGCTAAGGTAAGAAGGAGTACGCATTCCCACTTCACCTATAAAAATTTTCCATCATTGAATGATCACATCAAATTGAACATTAAACTCTACACATACTTACCCCTCATTTTTTTTTTTGGAAAAATACGAACATTAGATTACTAAATGAGAGAGTTTCAAACACACACTTTAGCCATGATCATCAGGTTCAGGATCCATGGTTGACATTGTTGAACCCTAGTTTTGATGATGACAAAGGAACAAAGATGCAAACTAAGTATTGGACTAACAAGTCGTTTAAGTGAATGAATTTCAAGGTATCAATGAAAGGAACAAAGAGAAAACTAAGTCAAGGAAGAAATCAAGTTTGGATTTTGAAGACTAAGTGAAGATGTTTCATAATTTGGTGCTTGGAGCAAAGATTGGAGCAAGAAGACTAAAGCAAGGCTTTTTGTTTCTAGTTCCATTGTAAAGGAACGAGTAAGAATGGTAAGGAACTATGGCAATTTAGAATGAGAATGAGCGTTTGTTCCTTTGTAAGGAACAGACGCACTGACGCTTAACTAATAAATTAAAGGAACTAACTATTAAAAGGAACTAGACTTAGGATGAAGCATTACAATGGTTTAATTATGTCTGTTGAGTAATTTATGCCTAGATTCTAGGTAACCGTTTTATTTAAGGAAAAATCTGATTTTAAGGAAAATCTTTTTAAAGAAAAGATTTTATTTTTATAAAAGATAAATATCCTTTTCGGTTTTATGGAAAATATTTTAAAGATAATATTTTTGGTAAAAGGATTTTATTTTGGTTTTAATAATTAAAATGCTTTTTAATTAAATCAGATTTTCGAAATAATGCTTTAAGTAGTTGCTAAAATTAAGGTAGCAGTAACTCAATTCTCTCCCACGTTTAATAGTGATCATGGAGATCATGGATTGATTGAGAAAAGTGTTCCTCCGGGTAAGGAACATCATGGGATAATGATTTTACCACTAACACATGTTTTAATCCCACGTTCTAAGTTATTACCACTATAAATACTAATGTCTAATTAAGTTCCAATTTGTGTCTGACCAAGTGAATTAGTGAGTTTAACTAAGTAAAGTGTCGGTGCCTTGATCTCTCACAAAGCCATTTGTTCTTTGCCTTCTTACTCTAATTCCACTGAGTTTATTTTGATCAATTGTATTTTGGTTTTTGGGGTAAGGGGAATTTGAGTGAAGTTCTGTAAGAGAGAAGCTTTGAGTGAAGCGAGTTAAAGTGAGAAAACTTCAAGTGAAGTTGAGAGGAACAACTGTTAAGGGAACAATTGTTCAGGAACTTGAGTTTATGAACTCAAGGTGTGGCCCGTGAGTAGAATTAGGTTGTAACAAAGTTGTTTGGCCAAATTAGTGAAAGAGTTGAGTTTAAAATCCCTAGTGGTCGATGTTGTTTCTTCTTGTTGGGCCCAAGAAGTTTTTCCTCGTAAAAATCCCTTGTGTTCCTTTAGCTTGTTTCGTTGTTCAAGTTTAAAATTCCGCAAAAAGTTACGTTTATTTCTACACATACAATTCACCCCCCTCTTGTATTGTTCCTAGTGAAATAACAACTGGTATCAGAGCCAGAACTCACGAAAGATAGGAAACCCTATTGAGAAAAAGATCCAAGGAACAATGAATACCACCGAGAAACTTGAGGAAGGTTACTCTACGCAAAGGCCTCCCATGTTCAATGGAAAAGTTTTATCCTACTGGAAGAACAGGATGGAGATATTCATCAAGGCTGAAAACTACCAGGTATGGAGAGTCATTGAGATTGGTGATTTTGAGGTCACAACTACTAATGACAAAAATGAGGTAATTCTTAAACCCTTCTCTGAATATGACAAAGCTGATTTCGAAAAAGTGGAAGTAAATGCAATGGCTGTTAAACTCTTGCATTGTGGACTTGGACCCCATGAACACAATAGGATCATGGGATGCAAATCCGCAAAGCAAATATGGGATTTACTAGAAGTAACCCATGAAGGAACTAATGAAGTCAAGAGATCTAAAATTGATTTACTAATGAATCAATATGAACTGTTCTCCATGAAGACTAAGGAAAGCATACAAGAGATGTTTACTCGTTTTACTAACATTATTACTGAGTTAGCTTCTCTTGGTAAGTGTATTTCATCAGAAGAACAGGTTCGAAAAGTTCTTAGGAGTCTTCCCTAGGATAGATGGATGGCTAAAGTCACTGTTTTACAAGAAACAAAAGACTTCACTAAGTTCAACTTGGAACAGCTTGCTGGATCACTTATGACTCATGAGCTTCACCTTGATACTGAGTATGGTGAAAGCTCTAAGTCAAAATCTATTGCCCTCAAAGCAGATGATGAAGATGACTCTGACTCAGAAGAAGAGGAAGCATCACTCATGGTTTGAAAATTTTGAAAGATGTATAGGAACATGAAGAATGGGAACTTCAATGGTAAAACTAAAAGGTTTTCTAACAAAGCTGCTTGTCATAAATGTGGTAGTACAGAACACTTCATCAAGGAATGTCCACTTTGGGAAAATGATAAGACCAAAGAAAGGAACAAGGAACGCTTCGCTGAAAGGAACAAGGAATCCGAAGCACCTTTCTCTAAAGCGAACGTTCGAAAGGCTATGATAGCAGCTTGGGGAGATTCGGAGACTGAAGAGGAAGAAGAACAACAAACTGAAGAAACTGCAAATCTTTGCCTCATGGCAAACACTGACGAAAAAGAAGATGAAGAAAAAGTCGGGGTAAGCCAACATGGACTTGAATCAGACTTAGATGGCAAAACTAGGCCTGGAATTTATGATCTTCTTTATGATGCAATTCTTGAATGTAGAGATGAACGTGAAAAACGTGAGCAAACTGAACAAGCTGTTAAAGTTTGTAAAGAACATATAGAATGGCTTAAGAAAATGAGAACGGATGTTGAAACTAGGTTCTTTGATTTATTTGATAAAAATTTAAAAATCAAGGAATCATATGAGAGTGTGAAGAATAAAAATTATCTAATCAATTTACAAATTTCACACTTAAAGGAATTTATCCCTGTTCTAAGTTCCTTTGATACTAGATCAACTCCTTTGAAAGGTTATAGATCTGAGATCGAAAATTTGAATAAAGAGAAAAATGTTTTAAAGGAACAAATCTGTAATCTCAAGAAGGAACTGGTTGTTGCAAGGAACAGAGGCAAAGTGATGGTTGTTCCTAAGTGGATTGAAAGACCACATACTAAAAGAAAAGAAGGCCTTGGTTTTGAAAACTACAAGAAGAGGAACAAGCCTAAGAAATATGTTGACCTACCTAGTGATAAAATATGCATGTACTGTGGTAAGCTAGGTGATTACATAACTCAATGTCAACTAAGAACTGGAATGATTGGCAAAATTGTGAAATTGTGCAACATGAAATGGGTTGCCAAAACAAGTGCTAGTCAAGAACAGGAACCCACGAAACGAGGGGTTCATACAACTAACAACTAGTTGATTTTTGCAGGTTGAAGTGAGGGGGGACAACACTTGGTATCTTGATAGTGGTTGTTCTAAGCATATGATATGAGACAAATATAAGTTTCTTTCACTCTCAACCTATGAAGGTGGAAGTGTGACTTTTGGTGACAATAAGAAAGGTAACATAGTTGCCATGGGTAAGGTTGGTAAGTCACCATCACATTCCATTGATAATGTATTTTTAGTTGAAGGTTTAAAGCATAATCTGTTAAGTATTTCCCAATCTGTGACAAGGGAAATATTGTTAAATTTAATAGTGAAAAATGCTTGATCATTAACATTAACTCTAAGAGTGTCATCTTAGAAGGAACAAGGAAAGGGAACACATATATTGTGGATCTTGATCTTGTTCCTAAAAACAATTTGACATGCCTTAGTGTTATTTAAGAGGATCCACTCTTATGGCATAAGCGTCTAGGACATGCTAGCGTTTCATTACTTGACAAACTTCGATCAAAAGATCTTATTTTGGGATTACCATCTATAAAATTTCATATTGATCAAGTTTGTAATGCATGTGCCAAAGGAAAGCATATTAGATCCTTTCAAATCTAAAACTGTTGTAAGCACCACAAAACCTTTAGAATTAATTCATTTGGATTTGTGTGGCCCTATGAGAATTCAAAGTAGAAGTGGAAAGAGGTATGTGTTAGTTATTGTTGATGACTACTCTAGGTATACTTGGGTTATTTTTCTCTCCAGTAAGGATGAGACTTATGATGAGTTCCTTGTCTTTGCCAAAAGAGTTCAAAATTTGAGTGGTCATAAATTAATGCATATTAGATCCGATCATGGTAATGAATTCGAAAATTATAAATTTGAAGACTTAAGCAGATGCCATGGCCTAGATCATAATTTTTCTGCCCCTAGGACACCACAACAAAATGGGGTTGTAGAAAGGAAAAATAGAACTTTGGAAGAAATGGCTAGGACCATGCTAATTGCTAGTGAACTTCCAAGGAACTTTTGGGCGGAGGTCACATTATCTTGCTTGTCACATAATAAATCGTGCCATGATGAGACCTATCATTAACAAAACTCTTTATGAGCTTTATTTTGGAAAGAAACCCAATATTACTCATTTCAGAACATTTGGCTGCAAATGTTTTGTTCATAACAATGGGAAAGATAATCTTGGAAAATTTGATGCTAGGAGTGATGAAGTAATATTCTTAGGATATTCATCACATAGTAAGGCCTATAGAGTTTACAATAAAAGAACTATGTGTGTTGAAGAAAGTGTCCACATAATCTTTGATGAATCTGACAACTTTAATCCAAGCAAACAGGTTGATGACTTTGAGATTGGCTTGGTACGACCAAATGAGAAAGATGCAGATTCAATTGAGGAGGAAGAAATAAAAGAGGAAAGGAACGAAGGAGATGAAAACATTCATAACAATGATGTTCCTGTTCCTCAAGATAGTGGAGATGTTTCTGTTCCTACTAAGAACGAGAATGTTGAAGGAACTGATTCAACAATTGCTGAAAAAGGAGCAAGTGAACGAAGCTCCTCATCCTCTCATGAAACTCAAAAGGAACAACCTGTTCCTATAAGGGAGTTTCAACCAAAACCTTGGAGACATCAAAAATCACATCCAGTAGAACTCATAATAAGTGACATATCCAAAGGTACGCAAACTAGATCTCAGTTAAGGAATTTTTGTGCATTTCATGCGTTCTTATCAATGATAGAACCAAGAAATCATGAAGAAGCCCCAACTGATTCTGATTGGATCACTGCTATGCAAGCTGAATTAAATGAGTTCGAAAGAAACAAGGTATGTCATCTAGTTCCCTCTTCTAAACAACAAAAAGTGATTGGCTTAAAATGGGTGTTTAGAAATAAACTAGATGAGTATGGAACAATTGTAAGGAACAAAGCTAGACTTGTAGTAAAAGGTTATAATCAACAAGAAGGAATTGACTATGAAGAAACCTTTGCTCCTGTTGCTAGACTTGAAGCCATTAGAATACTAATTGCATTTGCTGCTTATATGAGATTTAAACTATATCAAATGGATGTTAAGTGTGCTTTTCTAAATGGCTATTTAAATGAAGATGTATATGTTGAACAACCCCCTGGATTTGAAAGCAATGATCTCCCAAACCATGTCTACAAGCTTGACAAGGCTCTTTATGGGTTAAAACAAGCACCCAGGTCATGGTATGAGAGATTATCAAAACAACTTTAAAAGAGGAAAAGTGGATAAAACTTTGTTTCTAAAATCGAAAGGAACTGACATACTACTTGTTCAAATATATGTTGATGACATTATTTTCGGAGCAACTAATGAATCATTGTGCAAAGAGTTCTCAAAACTTACGAGTAATGAATTTGAGATGAGTATGATGGGAGAGTTAAATATCTTTCTTGGGTTACAAATTAAGCAAACTGAAAAAGGAATAATTATTCACCAACAAAAATACATAAAGGAACTGCTAAAGAAATATGGCCTCGAAAATTCAAAGATAAATCACACTCCTATGATAACTTCAACTAGATTAGATGAAGATTCCATAGGAACAAGTATTGATCAAACAAAATATAGAGGCATGATTGGTTCACTTTTGTATCTAACTGCTAGTCGTCCAGACATAGCTTTTAGTGTTGGTTCGTGTGCTAGATTTCAAGCTAATCCCAAGGAGTCTCATCTAATTGCCGTGAAGAGAATTCTTAGATATCTTAAAGGAACAGATGATCTTGGACTTTTCTATCCAAGAAGTGATACATTTGAGTTAAGAGGATACGCTGATGCTGATTATGCTAGGATCTTGTAAATAGGAAAAGTACCTCAGGTATGGTTCAATTTATTAGTCATAGTTTAGTTTCTTGGAGTACCAAGAAACAAAACTGTAACACCCTCAAATTTCTCTCTTTTTGAAAAATATATTTTAATATAAAACACTTGAGAAACTTGAGAGTATTACTGCCACGTGATAACGTTAAAGGCTAAAACTACTAACTACTAATTTAACAATGCAGCGGAAACTAATAATAATAACTTCTCTTTATTGATAATATAAAAACTTCATTATTCAACTATGACAATAATGGAATCTATAATAAAATGAAATAGTAACTCCTAGCTTAAGTCTTATTCCTCACTAGCTCCCCTATGTGAAGTATGCACCAAATCATCCTGTAAATTCTGCTCACCAAAAGGGTCATCACAGGGACAAAGCCATAAAACAAACAAACAAAACGCGTGTGAGTAAAAATACTGAGTACATATATATGCGGAAATTTAAATATTTTATTAAACATTCAAAATATTTCTATAAACCTTCCTTCACTACTACAAAAAGGGTCAAAGAGAACTGTCGAAATAGGCCTTATAGAACGCCTCAAGACCGATCTCCAGCTCAGCGTTCTATAAAGATTATAAAACGGGTGGAAGAGGCGTTCTATATGCTCAGCTATAGAGAACGTTGTCTCACATAACAGTTCTCTATTCCCTTCCTAAATCTAAAATGGAGAAAGGAATATAGAAAATAGTTGCCTTAGACAACCGTTCTCTATTCTTCTTTATTTTTTAAAAAAAATTACTACGCCTAAAATCATGTATCCAAAATCTTTTCCAATACTCGATGCCCATGATCCCAAAAATTATGGAATTCAAGATATTTACCCCTTTTCAACAAATTATCCTTTAAATTTCTACTCCAAAACCTATACGTCTAATTCCAACTGCAAATCAAATTTCAAACATTCACTATTTCGATTTGAATCAAAGAATGGAACTTACATTTGTCATTAGATTGCATAAAAATAATTCAATCCATTCATCAATACTAATTTCAAATCAGTTTCAACTCAACATCTAATTTTCAATATTCTTTACAAACTAGAAAAAAAATCATCAATGTCTGTGACTTGAATCCAATAGATTATTGAGAATTAATTGGAGCGAACAAACTCAAAACAACATCATAAAAATTTGAGAAATTGTAAAATAAAAGGATGAACGAAAGAGAACATTCGATAGATCCATTGTTGTACTCTAATTTCCCCAATCTATCTGAAACAGTTGTTGCGGTGATTACGGAACTTCGACTTGCGATTTATAAGGCGGAGGTCAAATTGGAGCTTTGGCGTTGCGTCGCCTCACATGATGTTGGATTTAAACCGCCGATTGCAGGCGTTGGTGCATAATGCAAGTGTCCACCGGAATTCCGACAACGTTCGACCATGAAGACTCCACAACGTGCGCGACACCCAATTTCTCTCGCGATGTTGTTGCGCTTTCGGGCGGCCACTTTGGTGCTTTTGGGTGATGATGTTTTATTTAGAAGATAATGTAGTGGTAATTGACAAGATATAATAGTTTGGTTTAGTTGCAGAAGGTCTGCTTTCTAGGAGATGGAATGGATTTCAATTTTCTCTCTCCTATAAGTTTGGTTCTTTTGTTCATCTATTAAGAAGATAATAGAGTATAATATTGGTAGTGACAGGTGACAGGTGACTTAGGGCATCCTTAGTGGTGAAAAAAAAAATAAGATTATGTACATAATCTTAAAATGGGTTCCTTAATGGTGAAAAAAATAAGATTGTGGGTTGATTGGAAAAAAAATTTGGTATGGGATGAGTGAAATGAGGATCGGGCGTGGGAGTGGGACCCACTGCCCGATCCGGAGTTTTTAAATTTTTTTGGCTTTCTCTCGCCCAAAACGACGTCGTTTCGGCTAAGAGAAAGCCAAAAAAATTATATTTCGTCGGATTTCGACGCGTGTGTCGATTTTCTGACGCGCGCGTCGATTGACAAGTGTCAAATTCGACGGAGTTAGATAAATAATACAATTACAAATATTAAAAATGCAATATCTTAAAAAATACAAAGCCAAAAAAAATAAAAAATTACCAATGGCTCTATTTTTCAGAGATCTACAAATAGAGACCCATTTTGTAATATTTTGGACAACTTTTTTTTTCTAGCTATTTACTAATTTTCTATAATTTTGCTTATTTTATATGAAATATCTTCCACTTTTACACTCTAAAAAAAATAAACAATATTTTTGTACATTTAATTTAGTTAATGCTAAAAACGCTAATTATGTATTTATTTAATTAATTTTTTTATCAATTAGTAATAAATATTAAATATTATTAAAAAGTAAATAATAAAAATATTGTATAATGGTGGTTGGGTGATGAGAGAGAAAAAATAATTGGGTGGGGTAAAAGGTAGTTGGGTAGGAAAAAGTAGTTGGGATGATTTTTTTTTGGTTCACCATTAAGAAGAAAGTGAGAAAAGATTGTGGAATGTAATTTTTTAGAGAGAGAAAGTTAGAAAGAGAGTGGGATGATCTTTTTTTTCATTCACCATTAATGGTGCTCTTATGACTTTGTAGGGGGATACTATCTGAATTTTTTTTGGGTGAAATCTATCAGATTTTATTGGTTGAATTTGGTTTACAAAGATTGCCAGCGTGGAGATTATTTAAGATGTACCAAAATTGAGGTTTTTAAACGGTTGATGTATAATGCAGTTTTCCACTCTACTAAATTTATTGATTAAATAATTTTTTAATTGTAATAATAATCAAACAAAACAGGTAGCTACCCAAAGCGTTCTGTATTCTTTTTCTTACGAAGCAGTTATATAAGAAAAGCGTTTTCTATAGTAGTAGAAGACGCTTATCTAAGTTGATCGTTCTCTATCATGCGTTTCATATTCCTCTTTTTGTAGTAGTGCTTGGATACTTGTAATACTTGTATAATATAAAGTATATAACTTTAATAAAACTCATTTCCTTGCCTAGGTACCTTTCCTAAAGTGTGCACACCCCCAAGTTTAGTATTCCTTAATGAGTCTATGACGAGGGGAACTACCTTGTCCACATGACTTATACAAAAAGTACATGGGTAAAATATAGTAGCTACCGTTCTTGTTTATAACAAGCCGTTGCCTCTTTATAATTTGCGATCATAAAAGATCATATATCTAATAAAAATCTTTCGGAAATAATAATCCTTTAAAAGAATAGTACCACTTATAAATTTAAACCTTGACCTTAGATAGGCAAAACAAATGACATAAGTAATAAAATTAAAAATATAATACTAATGATTACTAAACAAAGGTGCTTGTTGTCGAGTAAAATATCATTCATGTTTATAAACTTACAGTAGGTAAAAGCCAATATATAAGATATAAGGATTGAATAATTAATTATTGACTTTTAGACTTAGTGAAAATTCACTTTTACGGCACGTCAACCTTAGTACAGGTGACTAACGAGATTAATTAAAGTTGGCATCTTGATCCTCTGCGAATATTGTGAGTTTATAACTTTGATGATCAAGCTTTTATAATACTCACAACAATAACTCGCGGCACATATGATTTTACGAGTTGTTTTCGTAATTGAACCTAACGTTAATCGGTAGACTACTAGCATGTTCCTAACAAGTCATAAATTTAACATACTCATGTAAATTCATACTATTCATAATAAGGCTCATGAAGTTCATAATAAAACTCATATAAACATACATTTCAATTCAAAATAACAACCCTAAAAACATGATACTACGCATGCAAAACAATATTTAAAGATCTACATATACAGGCATCTTAAAAATTAATAATTACTAGGGAGAAGAGAAAAGGTAGGCTAAGAGGGAGAGAGAGTTTAAACTTGAGAAAAGAGATGTATTCCTCAAATTTGGTGTGAATAATAAGATGGGTGGAGACCCTATTTATACTAGTTGGATAGGTAGAGTCAATGCTAGGACTCAAAAACTAAAAGATGAATTTAAGGGAAAAGATAAACAAATCTAGCTAAGATCTAACTAATTTTTATGGTCATCCAACTAAATTTAGGAAAAGATATAATATAAATTATCCCCAAAAATAATTCTAGAAGCTAAAATTTATTTAAAGATACTCAAAAGATAAAGACAGCAACTTGATAAACAAATTTTCTCCAGCACAATGCTGGCGTGAGCTTAGGTGCATGCCACGATTTTTTTTTTTTTTATAAATCTTTTTTTTTTCTTTTTTGAAATTTCTTTAAATCTTTTTCCTTTTTTTTTAATTCTTTTGTAAATCTTTTCAAATCCTTTTTGAATTTTCTTTTAAAATATTTTTATTTTATTAAACCAACTATTCGGATTAGAATTTATGAACTTAGGCCCAATATATAATTTGGGCTAGAATTTATTTGAAAACCTCATAATATATCATAAAAGCCTATTTAAAACCTTTATAATTAATGATAAACCTCTTTAATAATTAAAATACTTTTAAAAATTATAATTAATAGCTTACGAAAAATACGGAGTATTACAAAAACACAGTTGCTTTATCCACTGCTGAAGCAGAATATGTAGCTGCTGCTGCATGTTGTTCTCAAATGCTTTGGATAAAACAACAACTTTGTGACTATGGAATAATCTTTAATTGTGTTCCTATTTATTGTGATAATACTAGTGCCATTAGTATTTCAAAAGATCCAAAGGCATCATTCAAGAGTTAAGCATATACATATCGAGACATCACTTTTTAAAAGAAAATGTGGAAAAAGGTTTGATTAAACTTGAGTTTTGTCAAACTGAAAATCAGATTGCTGATATACAAACTAAGCCTCTACAAAGAGATAGATATGAAAAATTAAGGCTTGAGTTAGGTTTAATAAAACTTAAGTAATTGTTCCTATTCCAATCCTTCATGTCTGAATTGATTTGTCTTACACTATGTGATATTAAGTGACTGTGATTAATTACCTAAGACCATTGCAAATTAAGATGCTAAAAACATGTACATGGATTCAAAGGAATAAAGCAACTCACAAATGTCACATAATACTCCCCTTATTGTTCCTAAGATAAAGAAACATGCATGATATGAAGAATGTTGACATTTAGCATACGTTGTTCCTATAGCACAAGTTCCTTAGAATTTAAATTCTTTCCATAAATTAAAAAATCTATAAAAATCAAAAACCCGAAAATCCCAAAAATATAGGAATCAGATTTAATCAAGTCATGATTCCCCTTTTATCTTTTCTTTTCTTTTTATCTTTTATTTTGTAATTTTATCCTTTCATTTTCACGCTTGTAACTCTTCATTTACTGTTACATGCATCTTCTTCTTCCTTCCATCCCAAACCGTGTTCCTTAAACGCTTCAACTTCACCATTATTCATCTCCTTCACACCTCTTCGCACGTCATAAAACCTCAAATTCTTTTCACCAAATGGCAAAAACCTCACTCAATTCACCTTTTCCAACAACAAAAAATCCCAAAACCTCTCAAATGGAAAACCCCTCTTCTCCATCCAAAACCCTAGAAATCGAAAAATCTCAAGAAACAACAATGGTGGTAGAAGAGCAAAAATTGGAGTCACCTAGGAGAAATGTGAGAAGAAGAAAACTAATTGGGGAAGATGATGAAGAAGAATCCCCGGAACAAGTATAGGGGGAAGAAGAAGCTACACCTGTTCCTTCCAAAGGAAATGTTGCTTCTTCCTCCAAGAAACGAGTGGAAAGAAGTGATTCAAGGTATGTCTTAGGATTTTGTGTTGATTTGGAGTGGGCCAAGAAAGTTAGGTTCAATGAATTAACCGACATACTAAAGGAATAAGGTATGGAATACTTGTTTGAAACCGCTTTTAACAATGCCCTAGTTCCTTTAGCTATGGATGAATTTTGTGCAAACTTCATCAACACTGATGGAGTATGTACTACGGAAGTTAGGGGAAAGAAAATAAAATTTTCCCAAGAAACTTTAGCAAAAATATGGGAAGTTCCTTGCAAAGGAACTGATCTGTATTTTAAGAGGAAAGAAACTGTTGCCTTTCCCAATTTCTCCCAAGATGACATTGTTGAATCTTTTGGGGGAACTGCTGGCCAATACAAAATAAATCACAATCTTCTTTCTACCGTCCACAAAATTCTCGTTTAATCTTGTTTGGAGAGCACTCATTCCTCGAACTGAAAAGAGGAATGAGGTGGGTCTCTTGGATATGTGTTATATGTTTTGCCTTGACCACCACATTCAAATAAACTTCCCTTCTCTCTTTATCCAACATCTAACTCATTGCATTGAAAATCATTGTGTTGTTGGTTATGGTGCATTGATCACCTCTCTTCTTTCTCACTTTAAAGTGAAAGACTACTGGTTGGCCTACCTTGGGAATAAAACAAGGTAATATTCTCAATGAAAAGACTTTGTATGGTTTGGATCTCTCTGTCTAAGAGGGAGTGTTAACTCAAGGGAGGATTGCTCCTAGTTCCTCTCACAAGAGAAAACTGCCTAAGGCAGTAGAAGATGAACTAGTGGACGTCATACTAGAGGAACATGTTCCTGCCCAATGTTGTTAAAATCGAGATTCTAGTTTGAATCGGAAACGACCTTTAGAATCGAATCGTAAAATCGAATCGTAGAATCGTAAGATTCTACAAACACGTATAATCAAGATATTGCACTCAATCTTCATTGAATATGCTAAAATTATAAGTTAAAAGACCTAAAAGTTGGAAAAAAATAGTTGCTTATCCATTATATTGGTAATAACTAACAATATATATCTATTATTTTCTTTGTTAACATGATTTAAATTTGCGAGGTTTTCGCTAGTCAACAGAATTGTATAGAATCGTGAATCGAATCGTCTACCATAATTTAAATCGTAAAATCGTAAGATTTTAAGATTTGAATCGCGATTTTAATAACTTTGTTCCTGCCCCTACAGAACCAAAGGAACAGAAACCCAAGAGGCGCAAAACTGTTGCCAAAAAGCCTTCCCCTCCTGTTCCTAAGAGTGTCAGACAAAGCACTAGGTTGAAAATTGCTAAAACTATTCCTGTTCCTTCAAATAAGGACTCACCTTTAGTCCTCTATGATGCAGAGGAACAGGATCAAAATTTACCTAAGGAACCTACTCCTCCATCTTCACCAAAAATACCAGTAACCCTCACCACCATTCCTTCCATCTCTCCCTCATCCTTCTCTGTTCCTTCCAGTTATGAACAATTGAAAGTTGAGATGAAAGAACCAAATCCTTTCTCCTCTACATCTACTGACCTTCCACCACAACCACCTTTTCTTCCTTCCATTTACACCACCACCTCACATTCTGTTTCTCTCCTAGGAACAACAGGTCCTTCACAAGAAAACACCCCAGTTCCTCCACCTAAACCATCCTCTGTCTCTGGTTCTAAGGGAAAGGAACAAGTTCCTTCGGATGAGTTTGGTTGGGTTAATGAAGTGTGTCTCCCTGCTCAACATATGATTAAGTTTTACAATCATCTTCACTGGACTTGAGATGCTAAAACTGATAAAATGATGGGTTTAATGAAAGTCCTCAGTGATACCGTGATTGAACAACAAAAGAACATGGAGATGATGGCCCAAGCCATTAACAGTTTGAAGCAACAACTAGATGAGCAACATGGAGAGGTGATGAAGAAGTTGGAAGAAGTGGTTGAGGAAGAAGTCATCGAGGAACACCATTCTCCTTCCCTTCCTAATGTCTAGTTCTTGTTTCTCTTAAAGGAACAAGAATTCTTAGCTTTTGTTTCTTTTCTTTTCTTCTTTTTCTCTTTTGTACTTTAATGGAACAAGTGCTATAAATAGATGACTTTTGCTATATTTGTCTTCGTTTGTGATTTGAGTGCATCATTTCTTACTTGGAATGGCTAGTATTATGTGATTGATGTTTGAGCAAGTCTAACCTTTGGAATTCCTAACTTCACCATTTTTGGTGCTTGTTAATGGTATCAAGGTCTTGTGCATTACAGTCTTCCCAAAATCACCAAGCGTTTGATCTTTTTGACGATGACAAAGGGGGAAAAGATAAAGGAACAAACTAAAAATTGCAAAATTACAATTTTTGAAAAAAGCTAAAAAAATATTAATTAAAAAATATTAAATTATATATAAATTATTATTTTATCTTTTTCATTCTCTTATGTTATTTGTTGTTTTCCTTAGTTTGTAACTTTGTTGTCATCATCAAAAAGGGGGAAATTGTTGAACCCTAGTTTTGATGATGACAAAGGAACAAAGATGCAAACTAAATATTGGACTAACAAGTTGTTTAAGTGAATGAATTTCAAGGTATCAATGAAAGGAACAAAGAGAAAACTAAGCCAAGGAAGAAATCAAGTTTGGATTTTGAAGACTAAGTGAAGATGTTTCATAATTTGGTACTTGGAGCAAAGATTGGAGCAAGAAGACTAAAGCAAGGCCTTTTGTTTCTAGTTCCATTGTAAAGGAACGAGTAAGAATGGTAAGGAACTATGACAATTTAGAATGAGAATGAGCGTTTGTTCCTTTGTAAGGAACAGACGCACTAACGCTTAACTAATAAGTTAAAGGAACTAACTATTAAAAGGAACTAGACTTAGGATGAAGCATTACAACGGTTTAATTATGTCTGTTGAGTAATTTATGCCTAGATTCTAGGTAACCGTTTTATTTAAGGAAAAATCTGATTTTAAGGAAAATCTTTTTAAAGAAAAGATTTTATTTTTATAAAAGATAAATATCCTTTTCGGTTTTATGGAAAATATTTTAAAGATAATATTTTTGGTAAAAGGATTTTATTTTGGTTTAAATAATTAAAATGCTTTTTAATTAAATCAGATTTTCGAAATAATGCTTTAAGTGGTTGCTAAAATTAAGGTAGCAGTAACTCAATTCTCTCCCACGTTTAACAGTGATCATGGAGATCATGGGTTGATTGAGGAACGTGTTCCTCCGGGTAAGGAACATCATGGGATAATGATTTTACCACTAACACATGTTTTAATCTCACGTTCTAAATTATTACCACTATAAATACTAATGTCTAATTAAGTTCCAATTTGTGTCTGACGAAGTGAATTAGTGAGTTTAACTTAGTAAAGTGTCAGTGCCTTCATTCTCTCATAAAAGCCATTTGTTCTTTGCCTTCTTACTCTAATTCCACTGAGTTTATTTTGATCAATTGTATTTTGATTTTTGGGGTAAGGGGACTTTGAGTGAAGATCTGTAAGAGAGAAGCTTTGAGTGAAGCGAGTTAAAGTGATAAAACTTCAAGTGAAGTTGAGAGGAACAACTGTTAAGGGAACAATTGTTCAGGAACTTGAGTTTAGGAACTCAAGGTGTGGCCCGTGAGTGGAATTAGGTTGTAACAAAGTTGTTTGGCCTAATTAGTGAAAGAGTTGAGTTTAAAATCCCTAGTGGTCGAGGTTGTTTCTTCTTGTTGGGCCCAAGAAGTTTTTCCTCGTAAAAATCCATTGTGTTTCTTTAGCTTGTTTCTTTGTTCAAGTTTAAAATTCCGCAAAAAGTTACGTTTATTTCTACACATACAATTCACCCCCCTCTTGTATTGTTCCTAGGGGTGAAAGTTGTTCGGATAAAATCCAAAATCCAATCCAATCCAATCCGAATTAGTAATTCGGATCGGATTCGAACTGTGTTCGGATTGAAATTTTTTGAATAATTGGATTTTCGAATCGGATTGGATTGAGGGTAATTGGATCCAAAAATCCAATATAACCAAATAGTAATATGCCTTGTATTATGTATTTGGATTGGGTTTAAGTGCTTAACTGATTTTTTTTTTAAAAAAAAAGCCTAGTCCATATCCCAGTAGGCGTAGCACTTCAATCCTTCCCCTAAAACCCTAACAACACTTAATTCCTCATTTTCTAAATCTACTAGGCAGCTGTTGTGCTTAATTTATTTCATCGAAAAACTAAGTTTTAGAAAATCGGATTTTCGGATCGGATCCAATCTAGAGTATGAAAATTCGGATTGGATTGGATCGGATTCAAACTCTAATTGGTTTGGATTCGGATTGGAAAATTAAAATCCAAATTTTGTTCGGATCGGATTGGATTAGGCCCTAATCCAAACCGTACACCGAACTTTCACCCCTAATTGTTCCTAGTGAAATAACAGACATATTACAAGCTTGTAAGTCTCCTAAGAAAAATTTAATACAATCCGGGGGAGGGGAAGGTAGTTCTTGCAAAAATATTTAGGGCTGGCTGTCCTCCCTTGTGCATGTCTTGCTAGTGCATCAGCAAGCCTATTTGACTCTCTGCCTTCGTGTCGTTGCTCAAGCCCTGCGGTTTATCTTGGAGCAACACCCTACAATCATGAATAACATTGTAAAGATTACTTCTAACAATCCGATTTTTACCAATCTCCTCAACGTCATTTTTACAGTCCGATGCTATGATGCCCTGGTTCCAATGATGTTGCTTTGCCCACTGTAAAGCCATTAATATGGCTCGGGTTTCAGCCTCCAGCGCATTTGAACAGTAGGTGGTCATAAGAATCCCTCCTAGCCACGACTCAGAGGAGTCCCTACAAACAGCAGCTAAACAAGTCTCTTTTGTTTTAATAAAGAAAGAGCCATCCACATAAATTTTTAGAAGGGAAGTAGGAGGTGGGTTCCAAGTTGGGTTTGAGAGGGGAGAGGAGGGAGAGGAAGGAGAGGAGGGAGAGGGGTTGGGAGCTTTACCCACTTTAGGTTGGTTCCTGGAATAGAACCATTTAGTGGTCGCCCAACGAGAGTTTTTTATAGTAGAGGAAGAAGAGATGATCTTCTTGTTGAAAACCCAAACATTGCGTCTTAACCAAAGGCCCCAAATCGTGAAAATGAAATCAACATACTTACCCCTCATTATCTCTATATTCTTTCACTAAATTTAGTTACTTAAATATCAGAGGGGAACTACCAAAAACCCATCAAAAGTTTCATTCGTTTCAAGTGTCAGAGTTAAGTCCAGATTCGTGGCATTAATTGGTGTAGTCTCCATATATATATACACATTAGCAACAAGAAAAGTCGACCAAATCAATATTTAGATAGCCAAAAGTTGAAACCCAAAAGTGTATGTGCAGAATGATGAAGCCATGGTAAAAATGAAAAGATAGAACAATAGTAAAAATGTAAAATCAAGTCAATAAATAACAAATATCTTCTATGAAATAGAATAACAAAATCTAGTCTGAAAAAACAATGGCCATGGGCGGCGGGATGAAGGTGTGCGCCTGTGTTGTGCAAGACTTTAGAAGTGTCAGCAAAAAATACTGTAAAAGATATGCTTTGATGTTGGTGGAGCAAGTAATAAAAGTAGTAACACTTCCCTCTTTAGGAAAAGACATTTTTAAAGTAAAAGTCATCATAAAATCACTTTTAATAAAACCCCATATTTTTACCATTTCTGTATCTGTCTCCTTCATTGTCATCACTTTCATCAACCCACCACCCTCTTCTCTTTCTCTCTCCTCTTGAGCCCACCTCGCAGCCTTCTCTCTCCTCCCTTTCTTTTGCTGCAACTCTAATATTGAAAAACCAAACACACCCTTTAAATCTCTCTCTTTTCTTTCTCTTATTATGTATTTTTGTTCATTTCTACCTCTCATTATCTCTTCCAAATCTAGTGATTAGATTCGTTGTACACAAAAATCTAACCTTGTCCCCTCCTTCACATCCCTAAGTTTATTCCTTTTTCTCTAAAAACTTAAACCAAACCAAACAAACCTTTATTTTTCCTATGATAAACTTCGTTGACCCAAGTCAACTTTGTGCTCCTCTCCCTCTTTTTTCAGGTCAAATCTCTTAGATCCATCACTGTTTGTTTGGTTTTATCTTTTTAAGTTTTACCCCCATTTTTTCCTCATTATAGAAACCTCTATTACTTCCTTAATTCTTCTTATTACTTAAATTCCAATTTTTACCCAAAAAAGAAACTTAAACTTTGCAACTGTACTTTCCTCTTTTAGATTCTCTTCTTATTTTTGTATGGTATGGATTCTTATATAGAAACCCAGTTTCTCAATCATAATCATCAGAACAATAATAATAACAATAATAATAATTCAGGGTTATTGAGATTTCGCTCTGCTCCAAGTTCTTTGTTCAATGAATTTACTCAGAATCATAATAATAATTCTGAGAAAATAATTAGTGATGATTGTTTTGATTCATATGAGAGAAAACCTCAGAGGTTGTTGAATTCTCAAAGCGGGTATGTTTCAAATTCAGCTCAAATGGTGGGTGGTGCTATTGAACAGAGTAGTAGTAAGTTGCCTCCTCAATATCCAAAGATTTCGTCTTCGTCGTCATCAACAATCGAAAGGACTAACTCAATGGACTTCAATCTGTCGTCGACGAGACAGGGGAGTTGTGGTTTGAATCTTAATCGCCAGCAGAGCTCCCCTGCTGAATTCTTCAATCATCTTAATACCCAAAATGGTAACTCTTTTGATATTGTAGACCAATTTAAGTTTCTATTTTGAGTTCTTGATTTTAATGTTTTCAATAAGATTGTGTACATCTGAACCTCGGTTATCGTGTCTTAATTGAGTTAGTTGGTTTAATGGATTGTATGAGGAGTACTCCTGGTTTTCTTTGTTCCTATCCTAATCTTTTTTAAGAGAAAATTGCTCGAAGTAGGAGAGATATCGAAAACGGAGGAAGTAGTATTTTTTTTTTTGATTTTTAGATAGTGATTTTTTCATATAAGTACATAGTTTCTAATTTGGGGTTAGATGTTATAATTATGATAGTAATTTTACTAAATTGGGTTTGTGTTATGTTGTGGTGTAGCTTCGAATAAAGGATCTGTTGAAAATGGTACATATTGTCCTGGCTATATCTTGTGGATAGATTTAGCATATTTGAAGCAAAAGTAGAGGAAGCTTCTAGGTTACTCAAATTAAAAGAAGATGGAAAGCAATAAATGTACAAATAAGTCTTATGTGAGGCGGAACTTTTTAAAAAGTTGGAGTATAATGTAAAATTCCAAAAAGAAATAGGGTACATCGTAGAAAAATCCAAATTGTGATGTTACTATTAATAGACGGGGGGCAAAAAGCAAATGTGACTTTTTATAGAAGTAGTTAGTACCTCTAAAAGTCTCACTTCCTATAATGCAAGCTCAATAAATTTGGCGGATCTTATGTTAGGACCTCTGTATGTAACTATCATAAATGTTTTTGCTTTTTCATACCCTTTCTAGTAATTAATTATTTTGGCCTCTTGTGCAAATCTTGGTAACATTTCTCTTATGTTAACCATGTTAAAAATATAATGAACTTATTTGTCTTGGTTGATTAGCGTGCGTTAGATATGTGTTCAGTGCGATGTGTAGCTTGAAAATTAACATGGAGGGGATGAGATTGTTTATGTTCTATCGACTTGTGAATTTATTTCATCGTTGTTTCATGAAGAACTTTTTTCTTTAAGGTGCAAAGTGATGGTAACAACTAACAGGTGGTATGCCCCGGACTTTATTCCGTCCAAGCATTGGTCTTCCTTTCTTCTCTAGTTCTTAGCCATCCCAGTCATTAGTTTATCATATGAGATAGTTATTTTGTTTACAATTGTTATGTGGTACTTGTAGCATGATGTTTTTTTTGTATGGGATACTTTTGTCATGGATATGTAGTGGTGAAAGATGCCGGGTGGGATATCTTTGGATCTTGTGTTTGCTAGAAAATTTTGTTTACCAGCTGAACTCATATGGAAGAAATGTGCTCGGGTAATGCTTGGTGACGTTGATGGATACCAGCCCTTGTTACTTTGTGAGTGAGAGGAAGAGATAGAACATCATATAAGCAAATTTGTGATACTGACCAATTGGACTTGCTAGCCATGAGGGTCAATGTATCATTGTACAATTATATTGGGGAACATGTGTTTTTAAGTATGTGCAATCTTCATCTATATGTGTATGTTCATAAACTCCATGCTTCCACCTGTAATTTTTGCTTTATCAATGCACTGTATATGTTACTATGGACATTGAATATTGTTTAGATTAGGAAGTTGCTAAGCTGTTCATAAACAACTTATAGGGTACACCATTATGATGGGTCTTGGGAACTTCAGAGTAGGAAACACTGCTAATGGGGAATCTAGTCCTCGCCCGAGTAAGCTGAATCTGAGCCATTTGCCTCGGATTCCAGAGCTTGGGAATGAAAATGTCAAGGATACAAGTCCAGATGATGGAGTGAAGTTCAGAGACCATGATACCGATGCTGAGTTTGACAGTAGTCCCACTGGATACTCCTTTGTTTCTTGGAATGATTCTGGTTCAGATGCATCTCATCTTTCTGAGGTTAATAATATCCTTAAAGTTGAATACTTAATTTTCCCTTTTTGAGTTTATTTCATGATACTTCTCCAATTATTGTTGTTCAAATCGTCATCAGAGTGGTGGTCTTGCGAACCGCCCTGGTTTATTGTCACATCATTTGAGCTTACCAAAGACTTCAGCTGAGATGGCAGCAGTGGAGAAGTTGATGCATTTTCAAGATGTGGTTCCGTGTAAGGTTAGAGCGAAAAGAGGTTGTGCAACACACCCTAGAAGTATTGCTGAGAGGGTAAGTCTAGTATTACTTTTGGAATTCTGATTATTGGTGATAACAACATAACATTCTTGTATTTGGATTCAGATGAGAAGAAACAGGATCAGTGAACGTATGAGAAAATTGCAAGAACTCGTTCCAAATATGGACAAGGTTGGATCATGTACAGCGTGCTGTGAATTAAGAATGTTTGTTTTTAAAAGCCAAAAAGCCTAATGAATTTTATCTTTTCTGATAGCAAACCAACACGGCAGATATGCTGGATTTTGCTGTTGATTATATAAAAAATCTTCAAAACCAGCACAAGGTAAGTAGGGTTTGTTTTCTAATTGCTTGCTCATAAAATCACATAGACATTGGATTCAGTATCAAATATCAATCAATAGGAAAAAATAGTCCGGCTTTTTTACCGACATTAGACAACGAACAAGGGGTGAAATGTTGATAGTGTTCTTACTTAAGTTTGAGGAGTTCTCATTGCCATATAGACTATCTTAAGAAATTCTACCTAAATGGTTCCTGGGTGTCTCAGCAAACATTTTTGATGTTTATGTCCTTTTTGTAGGTACTGAGCGATAGTCGAGCAAAGTGCAAGTGTGTAAACTGAATCAGCAATCCAGTTATTAAGCGATATTACGAACTTATATGAAAAATCACGAGGCGGCCGCAGCAGCAGCATGGTAGCAATAGCATATATAGTATTACTATTATGTAGAGCATGTCGACTATATACTTCAGGCTCTTTCTGCTCTCGTCCAAAGGATGTGGAGGATCTTTGATACCTTGTAGCAAAGTAGATTTTCGTTGAACTATAGTTGCCAATGCCATGAAGGATAAAAGAAAAAGGGATCACAAGTACGCAACCAATCTGTATAGAAATCAGCACTTTCCCCAGTTGGGATTTGCTCTCTCAATAATAGAACTAATCTTTTTATTTTCGAAGTTGATGTTTTTGAGGTACTATTTTGCATCTTACTAGATGATGGTAGAGAGTTAAGAAAGCAAGAACATCATTAATAAATGCAGCATTTTTGCTGCTTGTCGGGTTGGTGGACGGACATGGCATCAGGCTATCAGATTCTCCTGTATATAGGTTCTTCGACAATATTAATCAGTTGATATACTTTCCTTATCTATGTCTTGAGTCTGGAGTGTAAATTCTTAGGTGCTTCTAGAACTACTTGCTGCCAAGTGTGAAGCACATTTATTTGCGCACATAATAGGCTCAAATGAGCAAAATGTGAAATGTGCAAAAAATATGAGAGGTTTTAGCTAGGTGCTCCTGCGAGTATTATAAAGGCTTTGAGTATGGAGTAATGAACATCAATTACATTATATATTGATATTGTCAAGCATATTGCAATGCAATAGCAGACGCCACTATTCAAGTGTTCTATGGTTGTCTCCATCTACACTGTGGTTTACAAAATTAATCATGTACCTTATGGTTTTATGATTTTACTCCAGCATCCATGAGGTGTGTTGGATATAATGCAAATGGAAGTTGTGGTATAGACTAAAAGGGCCATACTGTATGCAGTGGTCCTTCGGCAATCTCGTTCTGATCTTGGACGCAATACATTGGAATCCTGAAGCACCACCACGAACGCTACCGCGCGTCCGCCTGCGGTGCGTCCACCTTTCCTCTACAATCCTCGATCAAACTTGCGTTCTCCAGGCGCTCTGATAAATGGGGGATTGACCGGTAGTGGTTGGTCGAAGCTCCAGTAGGTAGCCACTCCCTTCTCAGGGAACCGTACGCGTGATACTTCCGCATCATACGGCTCCGTGGAAGCTTTGAAAACAACTCGTTTTGTAAAGCGTAAACGCTTTCCACTACCTTCAACTGGACAAAATCGGATGGTTGATCCGCCGACCATGGGCCAACACTTTTCAGTTACAAAGTCTATTCCACTCTATATTAAATGTGATGTGTTGAGGATAATGTAGTTATACTAGTTGATAGAATATCATACACTAGTACAGAATTGACGATTTGCGTCGGATGCGAGGGGCCCATTTGCGTCGGACATGGGTCCGACGGCACAGCTCTCGACGCAAATGAGGATACATGATCTGCGTCGGACAAGCATGCGACGCAGTTTTCTCACTATTTGCGTCGGACCCACACTACCACGCGACCCAAATAACTCTTGGGCTGCTGGCTGCTGTGGATGCATGGCTCCACCATTTGCGTCGCACCTTGCTCTATGTGCGACGCAAATGATCTACTATCTGCGTCGCACATCGAGCAAGGTGCGACGCAAATGGTGGAGCCATGCATCCACAGCAGCCAGTCATCTGCGGCACACATTGCTAAAGTGCGACGCAGATAGTAGATCATTTGCGTCGCACATAGAGCAAGGTGCGACGCAAATGATGATTTTTGGGGTTTTTTTTTTCTTTTTTGTTTGTTTTTTTTTCATATACAAAATCTTAAACTTCAAAACTAAACGAACATTATATTAATAATAATGAGCAAAAAATTCGGCAGAGTCTCCTTTGTAATTTGGATAACCCAATAAATCATTGGGAGAATTTTGCATATATAACCAAAACCTGTTCCAGTATATCTCCAAGCAACCAATATTGCAATCAATTACAATCAGGCAACCAACAAGGTTCAATCAACAAAATATTGTTCAACCTATAAATACATATACTAACTAGTTAGTTTGCAGCTTTGACGACCTCTACAAAGTATTTTGCAAAAAGTTCTCTAAGTTCGTCGATTTCGGTATGAGGTATGGGCGAGGACTTGGTGGAAAATCCTAGAAATATATTAGATTAGTTAATATACGTGAAAATTCTATAAGTATACATAACGAATTTACGACATACATATACCTCCTGTAAATTATCTGAATCATAGTGCATGCGGACGATTTCAAGCATGTTTTTTATCACGAAATAGCCGCATTCCGCTCCTCCCGATTGTTGAGCACACTACACCAAATTTAAGATATATATTAGAATCGGAAATAAAATCCTAAATAGAATTATAAAATGTGTATCAAATACAAAACATAAGAGTTTTATCGGGATCGTTATCCAAGACAATTTAGTTCCTTTATTGGATCCTTCAAGGCGTGTGAAACTTGTATATGCACTAAGAATAGAATATTTGTAACATTTAATTACTATAAACATTTTTAAATTATTTAAAATATCATAAAATGCATGTAAATTAATTAACATGTATAACAACTATGAACTTACGTATTCAGCGGTATCTTGATAGCTAATTTTCTTTCTCTCTGTAGCGAATCAAATATATATATATACCACTTTCTTAGATAGACAAATGACAAGAAGAATCCAATGTTCCCTAAGGCATGAAACAAGATATGATGCTCATATAACCACAAGTTCATATAGATAAAACAAAGAAAAGATTAGTTTAACTAACATACTTTTGAATATACGGACATAGGATGAAACGCATATTTTGATTCGCTTTCATTGAACTTGCCATGTAGTTGATCACGGCATCTGGTTCATTGCGTATCATGGTCGCCGAAATCATACTTGGACACATGAAACCAATAGTACCCTCTGATTCAGACTCCTCTTCCAAATACCTACACTCCAAATACTTATACTTAGAAGAAACAATAAAAATAAATATCAATGTTAATTAGTTTAGAGTTTGAGAATTCTCACATCATACATATTCGCAAAATGGATACATTAAGCCATGCTCCCGTGAGAAATTGAAAAACATCTTGTCACGAGAGAATGATCATCTGATCACTATCATAGTTGAAGACGGTACCCTTCATAACTTGCATATTAAAAGGCTCATCTGAGGGTCGGTTGCAAAATAATCGGTGCATATCCTTGACAATATCATCCCTATCCTCCAGTGATAAGTCAATAAAAGGATCTATGTACCTATGTGCAGACTCATCGGTGCAAAGATCACTACCAACTAATTTTTTTTTCTTCTTCTTCATCGCACCTCCCTCAGGCAAATGTTCCTATTTCAATTGGACTTCTTTTTAATTCATACTATATATGTATATAGATTATTTCATATATCAATCAAACTTACGTAGTATATAAATCAAGATATTAAACATAAGTTACCTGATTATCTATGACTACAAATACCAACTCTTTCGGCCAATCTATGAATGAACCCTCAGCTTGACTGAGGTTCACGATGTATGGAGTAGGTAGTGGAACTGGAGCATCTGCGTAGTCCGGAAAAAAATTATCAACACTCACTTTCACGGCCGTACGATGTGATGATGACGCCGGTTGTGGATGAACGGTACCCTCAGCTACAATGATCGGCCCCGAGACATCCGCTAATGCCAAACGACATGAAACTTGACTCTTAACATCAAATGAGAACACAATGTCATTAATTAAGTGTTTTAGAAGCATAATATCATAATCTTAGACGATATAAAATAAATAAGTACCTTCAAGTTCACAAATGGATCATTGCCCCTCGAGTGACAGCTACTAGGATCAACTGGAGTGTGAGGACTTCGGACCGGCGCATCTTCCCTTGTTTGATTTGGTACTTGAAGACCTAATTGCGCCGCAAAAGCCATCAACATTTCTTGAACTATTGCATCTATCTTCGAGTTCATCTCTTGCATCGTCTGTTCTCTAACTCTTTGGCTCACTCTAGCCTCGAACTCCTGCATCTCCTCATCATCCATGCCCCTACCCTTTCGAGTAGTACTACTCCGATCAGGATCTCCCCAAACAGATGTAATCCCAATGCTACGTCCAGCTGTTAACACACGCCCAGGACGGTCTTTCCTCTGTAAAGCACGTGATAAAGTATCATCCATCCGACCTGGAACAAATTCTCCTTCCTTTTCTTTCCTTTTCCAATCATCCTGCGTCAAATTTAAAAAATTCATATGATTAGTAGAATATGAGTAATTAGACAAGAAAAAACCATCATAAAATTTGAAAAATGCTTACAATTGACTCTTTTATCTTTTGTGTTTCTTCATTAGGGAAGAAAAGATTTCCTTCCTTATCTTTTTTCGATCTCGCGAGAAGCCATGGCAAAGTTCGATCCGGCAAGGAGCAAAAAACTGAAGATGTGGATGAATCAACAGATGATGCTGTAGATGATGAAGGGATATACCCTTTTTTTTCCAAAAAGGAATCATCTCTGCATATGACTTTTGACCCAAAAAATGAGGATGAATATTGGCAGCCTGAGACTTTCTTGCTCTTTCACTTTTAGCCTAATATGAAAACAAGTAACTAATCAATATTCACAACATAAAAAATTGATTATAACATATTATGTAATTGTAACGTACATATTATATACCTTAAACTCATCAGAGCTACATTTTGTCACAAATTACTTCCAAATCTCTTATGTGATGAAAGGATAGAGCACGTACGGTTGCTTATCATTGTTAGGCCCTTTCCTCGTTTTTGTGATCCAGCGACTCACCAATCTTGACTTGAAATCTCTCCACCGCTTTTCACAAGTAATCAACACATCTCGTTTCTTCCTCTCATCCTCTTGTATTCCAAACTCTCTCTTCAATATACAAAATAATACACGATTAGTAATTAATAAACAAGATACCAATTAAATTAAAAGATTGACTTTTAAAATACATATGTTACTTACTTTAGCATCTTCCCATGAACTATTTTTAAGGCCTAGTGGAATATCATCCCAACTATCTTACAAGATAGACACTTTGCTTCTACTGATTTCACCGCAATGTGTCTTGTACGCACCAACATGCTCCCCAATCGGACGCATCAACTGATCCCATTGAAGTACTCTCTGAACTCCGGGTATGGAACGAATACCTTTTGTAGGACCTCTAGGCTTGCTCACTCTTTTCTTCCTACTACCTCCATCAGTAATCTCGGCCTCAGAACGTGGATGCCGATCATATGATGCATCATGCATTATATCATCTTCCATCACTACACCTGAAACCAAATACAAATCCCAACCAAAGACATGTTAGATTCATAAATGAAGTACTACAAAATTATTTTAACAATGCATGAAGATTATAAACAATAGTAGTTGCAATAATATTACATAAATTACCTATTAATCAGTTTTTTCTTTGACAACGTAAAATCCCTCATTATGGTCTTGAGGAATGTAATTTGGGTCCAAATCTTCCCCTAATGTACTTGGAATGACTACCGACGAAGTAATAACTTCATTAAATTGTGCATCGTATTCTTCTTCATCGTGTACATCATCAATTCCAAGTATTCTCCTTTTTCCTTCAATGACAACATACCATTTCGAATCGACAGGGTCAACCATGTAGAAAACTTGTTTTGCTTGTGATGCCAATATGAAACTATCTTCATGATGCCCTAACCAGCTGAAATTGACTAATGTAAAAAAGCCATGTTCATCCTTCTTTAAACCACGACGAATATCAACCCACTTGCATCGAAAAAGCGGAATCTTGAAGTCAACGTAGTCAAGTTCTAATATCTCTTCAATGAACCCGTAGTAAGACTTCATTGTCTCAACAATTGTTCTATCCCTTCTACTTGTATACTCTGATGACAAAGCCCCCAACGTAACACCACTGTTTTGCATCGTGGATTTGTCATCTTGCTGCTTAGTGTAAAATGAATAACCATTGATGTCATACCCTTCATTGGAAAAAACTTGCATCTTTGACCCATATGCCAACCATCTCAATGTATCCGATACATCATTTTTTGGGTCAGATAATTGGTTCATAACTCGTTCTTTAAACCAATAAACGAACGAACGATTATGCTCAATCACCAACTCACGTTTATTCTTCAATGGATACTGAACACTAAGAACAGTCATGTGCTCATCTAAGTAAGGATGAACTTGTTTAAGATTTTCTAACACTAAATATTCTGCTTTTCTTTTCAACTCTCCATCAAGACACAATATTTTTTTACCAATGGTACCACAACCATCAAGTCTTCCTTCATGTCTTGATTTGGGCAATCCAATTGCTTGTGCACGTGCTAAATACTGACTTACATATTCAGATACTTCCTCTGCAACTGTTCTTTGGACAATACTTGCTTCTGGTCTGGCTGGATTCATCACTTTACCCTTCAAAGTACCTCATACAAACGGGCCCACAAAGTTTAATTTCTCGTACAAGATGAATTATCAAATGAGGCATGATATCAAAGAACGATGGTGGGAAGTACATTTCAAATCGACACATCGTCTCTATTACATCAGCTTGCAAGTTATCTAGAGTGTTAGGATCAATCACCTTGCTAGAGATAGTTCTGAAGAAGAAACACAGCTTTGTTATCGTGTATCTTACTTGGGAAGGCAAAATTCCTCGTATTGCAACAGGTAATAAATGCTGCATCAAGATATGACAATCATGAGATTTCAAACCAACTAGTTTCAAGTCCTTCAGTGAGACAAGGTTTCGATAATTTGACGAGTATCCAGCAGGGACCTTCAACCTATGCAGAGACTCACAAAAACTCGTTTTCTCCTTCTTAGACAAAGTGTAGCAAGCTGGTGGAAGATAATAGCGTTGTCCCCACTCCTGAGGTGCTAGTTCTGGTCTGCCCATTTCAGCCATGTCTTTCCTAGCTTTAACTCCATCCTTTGTCTTCCCGGGCATATTCAACAATGTGCCGACAATGGTATCACAAACATTTTTCTCAATGTGCATTAGATCAAGACAATGTCTGACTTAATATGGGAGGTCCTAGAACTTAGACCTTTTCTTGTATAAGTTCTTTCAGACTCCAATGTTCCAAGTACACGATGATGATAGTAGGTAAACTATCCACATATGTACCCAGAGAACGCTTAGGGAAATGAGCTAGATCTTTCTTAGAATCGAAAACCAAACATTCATTCACATCCTAAGTGAGATAAGAAACTCAAAGACAGTCCCAAACCGGGGACTATTCAAGACTTACTCCTAATGAGTTAGCCTTGAACGGGTATTTAGGCCAATGATGCACACATTGCAATTAAACAGCACAAACCAATCCATTCCTTAGATTTTCCTCCCCACCCCATTAAGGTATGTCCATATAGGTTTGGTCATAATTCAACATATACTTTCCCAATCACATAACCAAACAATTCACATATACTTTCCCAATCACATAACCAAACCATTCCTTAGATTTCCCGAACCTCCCATATAGGTTTGGTCATAATTCAACATTATAGGGACAAATAAAACAAATAAACATAAAGCAAAAGGTATAATATATACCTCTGCTCTCAAGGAGCAGCGAAGACAAGCACAACGAGGTGAGCTTGGAGCACTGGCAAGCCGACAAGTAGAAGATGGAATGTGGCAACTGCATTAGGGCAGTAATCAACCCACAAATTAAATAGTAATTAAGTCATAACTCATAAACATCAACTATCTAATATTAAGACATTACCAAATGAGAGATTAAGAAATTAAACAACATTAAGATTAAAGTACAATTGTTAAGATCAATGGTAAAAAATTCATAAGCACTACAAACTACAAACTACGAACATCCTAAATTCAATCTCAAACTTCATTCCACCATATTTATCATGAGTTCAATTCTAATTTCATCCCCTTAACAAAAATCAGAACTAAAATCAAACAAACCAACTCCTAAAAAAATTAAGGGAACTTGAAATACATGATTAATGTAAATTAATACAAAAAAAATAACAACAATGACATACATTGCCGGCAGCAGCGGTGGCGGCGAGTCGGAGTAAAAGAGAGTGTGTGAGAGAGAAAGAGAGAGAGTGTGTGAGAGATAAAGAGAGAGAGAGTGTGTCAGAGCACCGGAATGCAGCGGCGGCTCGCCAGCCGCAAAGAATCGCCGGCGAAGTGGGCGGCAGCCGGGAGTGGGCGAGTCGCACGAACGAGAGAGAGAGCACATCGTGTGCCGGAGCGGGTCGAAATGTACTGGGCGAGAGAGAGAGAGGATCGCCGATCGCCAGAGCGGGTGAGGGAGCGCCGGAAAGGGTGAGCGAGCGCCGGCGAGGGGAGCAGACCTATGTTTTTGAGAGAGATAGAGAGAGAGCGCCAAAGTTTTTGAGAGTGAGTTATTTTAGGGCTCGAAAAATGTCTCGTGTCCAGTAAATTAGATAGAGTATTTGCGTCGCGTCCAAGGCACGTGCGACACAGATAGCAAAAAAACGCGATTTGCGTCGCGTCCAAGATAAGTGCAACGTAGATACCGTGAGATACCGTGTGCGATGAAAAAGCGGATGAGCAGGTCATCTGCGTCGGATGCACTTCACATGCGACGCACATGAGTAATCTGCGTCACATGTATGACACGTGCGACGCGGATAGTGCGGATAGTGCTGATAGTGCTGTATGCGGTAAGTTTGGGCTGCAATCATCTGCGTCGGATAGGAGGCCCATCCGACGCATATAGCTTCAATGATATGCGTCGGATGGGCCTTGGGTCCGACGCACATCATAGCTTTTGCATCGTTTGTCCTGCTTATCCGACGCACATAAGCGGCTCCTATTGTTGTCCTCAGGGTATTTGTGTCGGACATTTAATTCTATCCGACGCAAATAGACAATTTGCGTCATTTCTTCGTGGGTGCGACGCAAATAGGCCGACGCAAATCGTCGATTCTGTACTAGTGATATATGATATTATTATGATAATTGAAGTTTAGTATGAGGAGATATGACTAAATTAAAGTTAATAAGCTAGAATTAGTAGATATAGTTTATCTATTGTTCAATTAGGAGTCTAGTTGGATATATTTTATGAGTTAGTATTTAGTAAGGTAACCTTGTAGTATAAATATATGATTGATTAATGAGAAAAGGAGTGACCAATATTGAGATTGGTATCGGTTAACAAAGATAAATTTAACATGATATCAAGAGTCTAGGGTGATTCTAGGGACTAATTATGAGAGTTTGTGAGAAGGTAGATTGAACCAAAAACCTTTACAAGGATGTCCTAATTGAGAAGCTTCCTGATCCATGGTCTAACTACTGCAACCATTTCAAACATAAGAAGAGAGATATGTCGCTAGAGGAATTACTCAGTCACATGAAGATTGAAGAAGTCAACAAACTAAAGGATTAGGACTCTTCTTCGGATGAACTTCATGTTAAAGCTAACCTTGTATAATCTTCTGTTTCTAAGAATGACATGTTCAAGAAAGCTACTTCATACTTTAAGAAGAACAACAAGAATACCTATGAGAAACTAGGAGTCCAGAATAATAAGTGGAAATTTCAAGAAGAACATCAATGGGAAAGGTGACACAGGCAGTGGCTGCTATATGTGTGGAAAGCATGGTCATAAGGCATATCAATGCTACAACCATCAATTAAGATGCTACAAAAAATGGACAAAAGGAAGACCACAACAAATCTCAAGCTCACCTAACTGAGGATCATAATGAAATTATTGCTGCAGTGGATGAATTGAACCTAGTTTGTAACAAAGCAGATTGGATCATTGGCACAAGAGCTACCAAACACTTTTGTGCAAATAAGGAGCTGTTTGAGAACTTTGAGGAAGCTGCGAACATCGAGCAGGTCTTCATGGGAAACTCTAGCAATGCTGAAGTCTTCGGTAAAGGAAAGATCTCTATCAGCTTAAATTCTGGAAAAACTTTTAGCATTGCATAATGTGCTTCATGTGCCTACCCTATGTAGAAATATGATTTCAAGTGGACTTTTTAATAAAGCTGACTTAAGTTAGTGTTTGAAACCGACAAACTTGTATTGACTCGTAATGGGGAATATGCGGGGAAAGGGTACATGTCAGGGGGGTTATTTGTCTTAGAGACTATTTGCATATATTGTTGGGTCCATTAATAAAACTTCTACTACTTCTTACTTGCTTGAGTCCATTGATCTTTGGCATGGCAGGTTAGGACAGTTAAGCAATAATTCTTTGAAACGATTGGAAAACATGTCTTTAATTCCTAATCTAGTTGGGAATGGCCAGAACAAATGCGAATTATGTGTTGGGGCTAAACATTCCAGAAAACCTTTCAAGACTGTCACTAATAGACAAATTGAATTACTTGAACTGGTACATATACGGACTTATCTGACTTTAACAATACCGTAAGCGGAGGCGTTAAACGATATTACATTAAATTTTTAGATGATCATTCTAGACAGTGGCAGACCTACATGTGGTCCCAGTTGGTCCCGTGACCAACCAATAATTGGGGAAAAAACGAAAAAAAACTAAACAGCACGCTTCACGCGTTTCCTTCTCTCCTGCAAGATTGGCCCTGTAAGGCTGTGACATGACACGCGAACCCTAGTCCCTAAGTCCCTAACTCTTCCTCTTTCTCGCTGAGTTGCGACTCGCGAGTCTCGCCACATCCGATGAGCCCACGGCGACACGACCACAGGCGGCACCGCGACAGGCCTTCGTTGTTGCCCTTCTGTCTTCAATTTCTTTGTTCTCGGTTGTCGAAGAAGCCAAACCCAAGTCTTCAATTCGTAGGCCTTTGTTGTTTCCATCTGCCTCGAGTCTCGACTGCTCGACAATTGTACTTGCCGGATGCTAGCCTTCACTCCATCTTCAATTCAGAACCCTAAGTCTCGACAGTCGTACTTGCATCCTCAAGCCTCGAGGTATTCTTCTTGAATCTTGATGAGTTCTTTTATTTTTAGGTTTTTGTTTATCTTTTGTCAATTGTCATTTGCAATTTTTCAATTTATTTGTTGCTGAAAATTAAATCATGCTTTAATTCTATCAATTGAACTTATCTACTTTTGATGTTCTAAGTTTTCAAAGTTTTGTGGATTGTTTCTTTATTGGAAATGAATTAGGAATTAGATCCTTGATTTGTTGTGTAATTTTATTCAATTGAACGAATTGAAAGATTTATAAGATAAGAGGTGTCGTTTTAGCAAATGGTTGTACGTGAATTTTTGAATGTGGAATTTAATTGATAGCATGGAGGTGGTGTTAATTTCACTAGTGGAAAAAAGCCCATCCGATGCGGTCAAAACCGGGCTTACTGATTCGGTTTTGGTATCGGATGGGCTCGCAGCAAATCCAAGCGATTTACTGATCCGGTCCAAAATCGGATCCATAAATTATTTACTGATCCAGTTTTACCTTAGAACCGCAGCAGTTTGTTGTAAATTATGTCAAAAAAAAGTGCAGGCTTGTAGGGCCTGCACTACCTTTTGAAGTCTCACTGCCTTCCACCAAATTCCACCAAAATACACACAATTGTATACGAAACAAAACGAAAATACAACTGAAGCAGTTGTATACGAAACAAGATACAACGAAAAATTCAGTGAAATACATCCACATTAATTTCAAACTAAAACGAAATTACAAGATCTGGAATTAAGTATACACAATCGAAAGTAGAAAGCCTCAAATGAGAAATCAGCCATGAAAATTAATCGAAAAATCAGCCATGAAAATCATCCATAGATCTAAAAAACGAAAAAAGGATAGATCTAAAAAAACGAAAAAAAAGGGAAAAAACTGAAATGAAAATTAAAGAAAACAAACCTAGATCTAAAAAAAACACTAAATTAATCAATTAGTACCTTTGAGTTGTGCTAAATACAAGGAAAAAAAAACACTAATCTACCCCTTTACAACAATAATACTACGGTACTACCCGCACATGCGCGACAACTCAACGATACCCACAGCCAGCCCTCCTCATCGTCGCTCCTCCTTCTCGCGCGACGCCGGCGACCAGCCCTCTTCCCCCGTACGACGCCTTCGACAACACTCACGACCCCCCACCCTCTCCTCGCACATCGCTCACGACCCCCTCCACGCCCTTCGGTCCACGTAGACGACTCGCAGCCCTGCCCCTCCTCGCGGGAATCAGACGGACACCAGGTACAATTGCAACCAAAAAATCATCAAGTTTCGATTTTTCCTTTCTGCTTTCTTCTTTAGACTTCAGACTGCCGTCCTATAAAAAAAGAACTTGAGAGTGCTGCCTGCTTTGGTGATTTTCGCCTGCTGCTCGTCGGTGGTCAAATTTTTCCGGTGGAAGAGGAGGGGAGAGAGAATGGGAGGAAACGACGAGGAGTGTGATGAGTTAGGGTAGTGTTGTGATTGTAGTAGCAGAGAAGATAGCTTCCTCTTGTTTAGGGTTAGGAAGATCAGAGGAGTTGGAGAGATTTAGAGGGTTAGGAGGAAAAAAGGGGCGAGTGAGAGGGTGCGAAATGAGGGATTTAGTTTTGGGGGGCCTTTTATACTGAACGGGAAATGGGTTATTCAATTGAGGGAAATGGGCTGGTGAAGGTGGGGGGAAATGGGCTGGTGTAAATCGCGGGTTTTTGTTTTAGAAAAAATAACAGAAAATATGATCCGGTCTTGTGAATCGGATTAGATTTTAGAAAAACCGGAGCAGTTTCTAAAATCTGATCTGGTTCACAAAGGATCGGATCAAATTTTCCGCCCAGCTTTCCCTCCCATTTTTTTTTAATGATTTTCGGATGCGGTTTTGTAAAAACCAAATCTCTTACTAAGTGACAGATAAGGTTTTTTCCACTAGTGTTTAGAAGAATGGAGGGTTTTACGTTGGATATTGTGAACTGAGAAATGTGTTGTAACAACCCGCTTCCCGAGCTGCTAGCTTAACTCGCTTAGTAATCACAAATCTCAATTGGCACCAAAATAATAATAATCACTTATGAATTAGATTACACTCGTAGGGGAAACAACCTGAAATATACGATCCTGGACCTGTGGGTTATGGGCCCACAAAACAATATCCTTTATATAAGACTTCAATTACATAGTCATTCAATCTCAATTTCCATGGCAAAAGAATAATCTATATTGTAAGTAATTCTAAATAAACTCCTCTATATACAAACTTAAATCTCGGAATTTAACCCACAATACACAATTCGAATCATAACTGTTGTAGTCTAACATCTACGGCTCTTTCTGAGACACTTGGGCTTATCAGAGCCGTACACGTGTCACCTTAGTTAAAGAGAAGAAATGTCTTGCATCTTTGGGCTACCCTCGAGCGAGTTAAAAGGTCTAAATTCGGCCCAAGATCGGAGCCCAAAGAATGTAAGGTGGCTGCATGAGAGTGGTTGATAAACCCTCCCAAATCATGGCCTCGCCACGTGTCATGATCCGATTCTTCACCCAATCAAAAGCCACTATTCTAGGTCGATTTTAAGGTTAGTCGTCATCTTGCTATCACTATAAATACCCCGAAATCGGGAGAAAGAGAATTCAATGCAAACAAGGCGAAAGTTACTCAGTAAAACTACTCTCTCACTTTCTCTCTCTAGAATTACTTTTCTCTTACAAACACCCGATATCCGACTTAAGCTTCGGAGGGGGAGCCACCACCCAAACCTCCGGGGTGGGTCCCTTTTTGCGGAGTTCGGGAACGAAGCTCGAGCTTGGACTTGGTTGATTCGAGACATTGTTGCACAAGTCTCCAAAGAAGAACATCTAAGGGATACTAGTTTACTTGCTCGACAAGAAAGCACCATCTGCAGCTTACTTGTTGGACAAGGGACAAAACATTTGGCGCCGTCTGTAGGGAGACGCAACGATGACTGATTGTCAGTCGTCCAACCTTGCCAGAAACCGAAGTCTTCAGGTTAATGTCGAAGACACAAGTAGAACACGAGAGACCACCTCGAGGAAGGGATGGAACCCCGTCTATCGTCCGAGTTCTTGGGACCAAGCGCAACACCGTAATTCAAGAGAATCTTGAACGTCCAGGGATCGCCGCCCATCTAGAGAACGCCTTGAACGATTTCCGTGCAAAGATGGCGGCGGTCGTCCAGAGCGTATCAAGAGCAATATGTTGTTTTTCCCAGCTTAACCCCGAGCCACTGCTAACAATCCACCTCCCCCTAGGGGACGTTCCCAAGACGATCGTCCGGGTCCTAGTCGACTGTTCGTCGGGAACCCTCAGGAGAACGACAAGAGGAAAGCGGCCGAGAGGATAATGATCGGCGAAGGAAGATGGACTGAACCCGGTGGTAAGGACCCAGGACCATGTTCGTCCAAGCGGGCACCGAATGGAAACAGATGCCAGAGAATATCTAGAAGCAAAGAGAGCAAGAAGAATACAACGATCGGCGACGGGTTTCTACATCATACCCGAGAGACCCTCCTTTGAGGTTGTCGTCCGAGGGGAGGGACGAAGTTTAAGTCACTCTCTTGTTCATCCACGGCAGAGAAGACGGTGGCTCGGCCCATGGTCTATAGGCGTCCATTGCTCCGCAAATACGCCGTCCGATCCAAGTGTAAAGGAATATCGTAAGGAGTACATACCCCTTGAGGGACAGATGGGAGGCCCCCAAGTTAACTGGCCCCCTCCCATTCTCGGCCAGGATAATGGAGGCGCCCCCTTCCCAAAGGTTAAACTCCCTACTATAGAACCTTTTGATGGAACAACCGATCTCGATGATCACTTATCCGCTTACAAGCATCGGATGTACGTCCAAGGAGTAGATGATGCTACCTCCGGTGTAAGAACTTTCCAAAGAACTCCGAAGGGAGTAGCTCGAAGTGGTTTAACAATCTTCCACCCAATTCGATCAATAATTTCACAGAACTCAGTTTCTTATTCACTAGTCACTTTGTAGCCAACAAGCAAGAGCAAAAAACAAGCATGCACCTAGGCAAGGTCGTCCAAGGTCCTAAGGAGGCTCTTTGAAGTTTCGTTAAGAGATTCAATCTGGAAGCTCTTCAGATTCAAGATCTTAATGCTGGAGTGGCCTTCGACGCCTTCATCAGGGGACTAAGGCTAGGAAGCTTTAAGTTTGATCTTGTTAAAAAGAAAATCTCCACTCTTGCCGAAGCTTTAAGGGAAGCAGAAGCGTTTATTCACGCTACCGAAGTGTGTGCTGAGGCAAAGCATCCCGAGTCTAAGAAGCCTCGAAGAGGTTGCTCGACCAAAGAAGAGCAACCCCAAGAAGGCCGAGACTTGGGCAGTAACCTCCACCACCACTTCGTCCAGAAGGAACAAGAGAAAAGAGGCTGAGCCATCCTCATCTAATCCTATTGAATTTAACAAAGATCAATACTCCATTCTCATGGAGATTAAGGATCCATATGAGTTGAAGGCCCCAGCTGAGATGAAAACCCCTTATAGAAACAGGGATAAGAGCAAGTATTGCCACTTCCACAAGGATTGCGGTCACGAAACTAATGAATGTAAGCACCTCAAGAAGGCTTTGGAGGAGCTAGCTCGAAAGGGAAAGATGAACCCCTATATGCCTCAAGGGGGAAGGAAGTTTCAAAGAAAAGACAATTGGCAGTCTAAGAAGAAGGAAAGTGAGAGCACAGACGAGGATGTTGTTCTCGTAATTTCTGGAGGGTTTGCTGCTGGAGGACCAACCAATAGAGGACACAAAAACTACCTTAGGGAGCTTGGCCAAGTTTTGTTAGCTGATCAGACAAAGGCTGAGCCCTTTCCAAGGGTGGTAGTTAGTGAGCAAGATCGGGGCAGGTTGAGGACTCCCCATGATGATCCTTTGGTTGTAGAAATGAAAATAGCAAACTTGAGAGTAAGAAGAATTCTGATCGACACTGGAAGCTCGACGGACATCATCAGTGCTGACTGCTTGTCCAGATTAAAATTTGATGAAAAGAACTTGGTTCCCGTTCACCATCCCATCATAGGGTTTGGGGGAGGAGTCATCCACCCAATGGGAACTGTTACTTTGCCTGTTCGAGTGGGAGAAAAGGATGCCGCTAGAACTTTGTTTATCAAGTTCTTAGTAGTCCGAGATTTGACAGCCTACAATGTCATTCTTGGGCGACCAACTTTGAATCACGTCAAAGCCGTAATAGTTACCCACCTGATGTTGATGAAGTATGAGTGTGATGATGGCAAGATTGGCTCATTATATGGGGACCGACAGTGGCTAGGGAGTGTTATCTGACTACCCTCAAGCCGTCATCATGGAAGATATGCAATGAAGATCAGACGCATGTTGCTGGTGAAAGGAAAACGTCTGAAATAGAGAAGGATAAGACGAAGGTGGTTAGCGAGAGGAAAACGTCCGGAATAGTCAAGGACCACTTGGCCTCATTGAAGACGGCCATTGAGAGCCCTCAGACGCCCCTCGCTCCCTCAAGGAAGGCGTCTGAGCATCTTCCCAGCAAGAAGAGAAAATATGAGATCATCAAGGAAGAGCCTCCCTTGCCTGAAGAAGTGATGGCCATCATGGGACTAGCAATAGAGCGTCCAGAACCAGTCGAGGCCCCAGAAGACGTCTGTCTGGATGAGGCTCGTCCAGAACGAACCTTGAAAATTGGTTCTTCACTTCTCTTTGGGCTTAAAAAGCCTCTTAATCGGCTTCTTTGAAAGAATTTCAAGACGTGTTTGCCTATTGTGTTGAAGAAATGCCCGGAATTGATCCAGTAGCCGTCCATCGGCTAAATGTTGATCCAAAATTAAAGGCGATCCGTCGAAGAAAAAAGGCATTTGGGACCTAAGCTAGAAATCAAGCGGTTGACCAAGAAGTTCGAAGTTGTTGGAATCCAAGTTCATCAAAGAAACCTATTACCCGACTTGGATAGCTAATGTGGTCATGGTGCCAAAGCCCAATGGCACCGGGAGGATGTGTGTGGACTACACCGACCTCAACAAGGCTTGTCCCTAAGGACAGTTTCCCCTTGCCTAAGTTGGATCGTCCGGTAGACTCTACAATGGGTCATGCTTTGCTGAGCTTCATGGACGTTTATTCGCTTTCATCAAATCCCAATGTGGCCGAGAGGATCGGGACAAGACGTCCTTCATCACCGAAAAAGGACTATATGGTCGGGTTGAGAATGTCATTCGGCTCGCGCAATGCCCCGGCCACTTTTCAAAGATTGATCAATACGGTTTTTCAGCCACAATTGGGAAGAAATATGGAGGCATATATTGACGATATGATAGTCAAAAGTCGTCAAGAAGAAAATCATGTTGGTGATTTGAGAGAAACTTTTGAAACTCTCGGGAAATACAAGTTAAAGCCGAACCCCAAAGAAATGTGTGTTTGGAGTTTTGTCTGGGGAAGTTTTTAGGCTTCTTGGTGGATCAAAGGGGAATTGAAGCAAATCCCGAAAAGATACAAGCTATTTTAGACATGAAGTCTCCGTCAAAGGTAAAGGAAGTTCAGAGACTGACGGGTTGCTTGGCTGCCCTTGGACGTTTCTTGTCTAAGTCAGGCGACAAGTGCCATCACTTCTTCGCCACCATTAAGAAAAAAGCTAAGTTTGAGTGGACAAATGAGGCGGAGCAAGCACTACAGTAGGTCAAGGACCACCTTCGGCGGCTTCCTAGGTTGGTCGGCCCTGGCGAGGGAGAAGCCGTTTGTATATTTGGCGATGTCCGCTCAAGCCGTGAGTCTTTGTTCTAGCTGGCCGAAAGAGAATTCGTCCAAGTCCCAATATACTTCGTGAGTCACGTACTCAAAGACGCGGAAAATAGGTACACTCCCGTTGAGAAGTTTAGATTAGCCCTCGTCATGGCCAGTAGAAAGTTAAGGCCCTATTTCTTGGCGCACGCATAATCGTCTACACCGATCGGCCTTTGAAGCAAGTTCTACCCGAAGATGGAAGGCTGGCTGGACGAATGTTAAAATGGGCGGTGGAGCTTAACATGTTTGATATATCCTTTGAACCAAGGACAACCATTAAAGGGCAAGCCTTGGCGTACTTTATAGTCGAACTTACTCGGCCGACCATAGAGCCGATATCCGATCCAGCCAAAGAGGAAGAAGGCATTGGACGCTCATGGTTGATGGCTCGTCCACAATCAATGGATGTGGCGCAAGAATCATTTGCCAATCTCCCGAAGGGGACAAGTTTGAATATGCATTAAGATTCCGGTTCGAGGCGTCCAATAACGAAGCTGAATATGAGGCACTCTTGGCGGGAATCAAAATGTGCAAAGCGGCGGCTACCGTTGAGATCGAGGCCAAATCGGACTCCCTCTTAGTGGTCGGCCAGGGTTAATGGAGATTTTGAATGCAAAGAAGCCTCAATGAGCAAATACATGCAACTCATCAAAGATGAGATAGAGCCATTAAAACGATTTGTCCTCGACCAAGTACCAAGGTCAGAAAATCATCAAGCAGATGCTCTCTCGAAGTTGGCCAGCTCGGCTGAAGGTGATGTGCCAAGAACGAGTATTTTGGGAAGTCAAACCCAAAAAGAGCATCGATCAAGAGCAGATTATGTTTCTCGGCCCGCGGGCTGTGCGGATGGAGCCGATCATAGAATACAAGAAGACGGGACGATTGCCTTCGCGATCCCGTAGAGGCCAAGTATGTGAAGGCTAGGGACAAGTGGTTTGAGCTATGGGACGAGACACTTTACAAGAAATCATTCAACCGGCCTTTGCTCAAGTGCGTCACCGAGAAGATGGTCCCGAGGTCCCGAAAGAACTCCATGAAGGAGCTTGTGCTTCTCACATTGGGGGAAGAGCCTTAGGGGAGAAGGCTTTAAGGACGGGGTACTACTGGCCAACCTTAAAGGAAGACGCTCTAGTCTATGCAAAGAAGTGTGACAGTTGTCAGAAGCATGGAAATGTGCATCAGAAGCCGTCCAACTACTTAACCCCCATCTTGTTCCCTTTACCCTTTGCCAAATGGGGCATGGATATCCTAGGACCTTTCCCAGTGGCCGCGGACAAAAGAAGTTTGTGATCGTGGCCGTTGATTACTTCACTAAATGGATAGAGGCGAGAGGCCATGCGAGGAATTACGACAAACGACGTCAAGCGCTTCATCCCGGAAAAACATTATAACCCGTTTTGGCATACCACAGTCCATCGTCTTTGATAATGGCCCCCAATTTGAAACACCTAAACTGAAGGAGTGGTTGGCAGAAAGAGAAATAAAAGCACACTTCGCTGCCGTTGCCCACCCACAAGCAAATGGGCAGGTAGAGTCCTTCAACAAGATTCTATCATATGGAATCAAAAAGAAGCTAGAAAATGCCAAGGGACAATGGGTTGAAGAGGCTGCCGGTTGGTGTTATGGTCCATCGAACAACCGCCAAGAACTCTACTTGGGGAGACGCCCTTCATGTTAGTCTACGGCACGAAGGCTGTCTTGCCCATTGAGATTGAAGAACCCACCCTGCGAGTTATGCTGTACTCAGAAGACGCCAACTGGGCTGCATTACGCACGGCTTTGGACCAAGTGCCAGAAGTCAGGGGCAATGCCTTGCTAAGAATGCAATTGTACAAACTGCGTATGGCTCGGGAGTTTAACAAAAGAGTTGTTAGACGACCACTCAAAGTAGGGATCTTGTCCTTAGAAAGATGGAAGCGGTTGGACGAGCAAAAGAGTTAGGGAAGCTAACACCTAATTGGGAAGGACCTTACATGATTATCCAAGAAGCTGCGCAGTGGGTACTTTTCGTCTTCAGGATCTGGATGGACGACCATTACGCCGTACTTGGAATTCTGATAATTTGAAAAAGTATCACGTCTAATTCAATCCACCGTCGAATGTTTATGCGGTAGTTTGTAGCTAATCCAAAGTGCCGCGGCACAAATTAGAAAAAAGAATTGTATACATGCATCTTGGCATTCCGTCAAGGAAAATCCATATTATACAATTCCTACTTTCTTATTTCCTTATTTATTTTTACCAAGTCAACTCACTTTGGGGCATTAAATCAGTTACTCGTCTAAAAGTGACAGTAACTTGGATAAAAAAGGAAAAGCGTCACAATTACTCATATTTATGCCGAACATCACTCCATCGAAGAGACCGGCCAAAGTATAGCACATACAAGGCCGTCAATCCGACAAAACCTCTAGTAAGAGTAACGTCAAAGTCTCCGAGAGAAAGGCGGCTCGAAATAAGTCCTTAGTAAAGGATGCTTATCTTCACAAGCACGGCCAGCTAAGTAGCCTAGACCCTAGTAAGGGATCACTACTTAATGACGAGTGTTGCTCCCTCAAGGAAGCCGGCTAAAACATGTGTTCAGCATATATAACAAGCTCGTCCGATAGTTTCAGCAGGCTCGGCCAAAGTAGGCCGCTTTCCTTCTTGGTCTTTGGCTCGCCCACCATGTACGGTTGAACTAAGCCCAAGAAGGGGGGGAATGATAGAAGCCTAAAAGACGAGCTCAGGAGAACAAGGTCGTCCAAAACAAGTGTTTCAATCATATTATGCAGATCGTCTACAATGTTCAAGACGAGTCAACTTTTGTACTTAGAAACAATTCAAAGTTAATGTGATAGTCAAATGGGAATTGATGAAAATAAGAGGCAAGCAAGTGGCAAAAGTCTTTCATATATATCACGAGTAAATTTACAAAATGTGATTACTGAAAGCTACAACGGCAGATAACTAAAGAAACTAGAAAAATAAACCTAAAACTAGGCTTCGTCTTCAGCATGAGTTTCTTGGTTGTCCTCGGGCTCCTCATCTTCGGCTGAAGCCTCGTCGCCTGACTCTATAAACTCCGGAGGATCCTCAGCACAGACCATGGCCCTATGGGCACTCGTTGGTATTCCCGGCGACGGACAAAGCTCGGGACCTCCTCGGCTTCAGCCCAGCATTTCGAAGGCCTTGACGGCCCAACCTTTGGACGTTTCTACAACATGTTCGAGGCCCTTTTTGGCATCGTCAAAGGTTTGGGAAACCGTCTTTTCCAGACGAGCGTTTCTCGCCCTTAGAAGAATATTCTCCCTTCTTCTCGGTGGCGGCGGCAAGAAGGGCGGCGTCTCTCTCACCCTTAAGATCGTAGAGAGAGTGTTGATGATCATCTTCGAGATGGTCTCTCTCCTTATGCGATCATTGATGGTAACAAGATATTTCTTGTTCTTGGATTCAAGTTCTGCCGACCTTTTCTCCAATGCATCGAGTGACTGACGATGGAGAGTATTCGCCATCTCAATGTCGTGAATGGCCTTGTCGCCGGCCGTTGTAGCAAGATGGACGAGGTGCTTGTTCTCTTTTCTGAGCTCCCTCGCCCATTCTTCGATTAGCATCTTTGCGAGCGGAAAATTTGGAACAATGAAAACAAACCAAGTTATTAGGCGAGTGAAAGAACCAAAATTTGTATCAAGTATAAAATAAAGCGAGGCTAAAAGCAATACCTCGGCGAGTAGTCGAGACATGTAGCCCACATGCCCGGCGAGACGCCCCCCTTAATCCCTTAATGTAGGATTCAGGGTAGCACTTGAAGAGCTCCTGCTTAAGTCGCTCCTTCTCCAGCTTCGACATTTTGGCGAAAGCAGGAGAAGACTCCTCGTCCGAATCAGCGAGGGGAGGAGTTGGGGGAATAGCAGGGCCTTTGCCCTTATCTGAAAGAGGGGGAGAGTCAGTTATCTTGATAGGAATGACGATGGATTGTCTATTGGACGGACTCATGGACAGGTTCACCGACCCGCACCGTCCTAACTATATTGGGGTAATACGACTCACTTAGGACGAAATAGATGTCGTCCTAACAGCTAAGGGCATCTGTGGCACTAGCTTAGCCACCGAGCCGCTGAACCCTGGATAGTTCTCAGCCGCAGCTCCAGATTCTGGTGCAACTAGAGCCAAGGCAGACTCCGGTTTGACCTCAGTAGAGTCGGCTCGCAACACGCCGGGCGAACGGCCGCATGAGCACCCTCTCCCTCCTCGGCGGGGCAAATGAGAAGGCTCCTTTTTAGGAACCTTGGCTGAGGGGGGAGGCATACTTCTCTCCCCAACCTCACCAAGTGGAGTCGTCTTATCTGCCTTCTTCCTTGTGAAGCCCTTAGGCTTCTTCGGGAAGGCCGGTCGGCACTGTAGTTGGCCTCTTTTTGGACGAGGACGATTTCCGGGTGGAAGTTTGTTGGTAGGAGCATTTTTCGAAAAGAGTAAACCGGTCGTCAAATTAGTCGACCTAGGAACAAAAGTTATAATCTGCTATTACAAAGACTTCGTCTCGAAAGAAGAAATGAAAGATGATTTGCAAATATGCGAGACAAGTATGTCCCCAAGAAGGTGACCGTTCAAATATAGAAGTTCTATGGAAGGCCCTCGTGCAAAAAACTGTGCAACTCCAGACGAGTAGGGCACCAAGAAGGTGCACGTCTAAGTCTGGACGTTCTCATAAGTTTGGTGGCCCTCGTCCAAAAAACTGTGCAACTCCAGACGAGTAGGGGACCAAGAAGGTGCACGTCTAAGTCTGGACGTTCTCATAAGTTTGGTGGCCCTCGTCCAAAAACTGTGCAACTCCCGGACGAGTAGGGCACCAAGAAGGTGCACGTCTAAGTCTGGACGTTCTCATACTTTTGGTGGCCCTCGTCCAAAAATTCGATGCCAATTTCGGACGAGTAGGGCGCCAAGAAGGTGCCCGTCCAAGTACGGACGTTCGCATACTTTTGGTGGCCCTCGTCCAAAAAATTGTGCAACTCCAGGACGAGTAGGGCACCAAGAAGGTGCACGTCTAAGTCTCGGACGTTCTCATACTTTTGGTGGCCCTCGTCCAAAAATTCGATGCCAATTTCGGACGAGTAGGGCGCCAAGAAGGTGACCGTCCAAGTCTGGACGATCTCCTTCTTTGGGTGACCCTCGTCCGAAAATTGGGTGCCAATTTCGGACGAGTATGGCGCCAAGAAGGTGACTGTCCAAGTCTGGACGACCTCCTTCTTTGGGTGACCCTCGTCCGAAAATTGGATGCCAATTTCGGACGAGTATGGCGCCAAGAGGGTGACCGTCCAAGTCTGGACGCTCTCCTTCCTTGGGCGACCCTCGTCCGAAAAATTGGATGCCAACTTCGGACGAGTATGGCGCCATGAAGGTGACCGTCCAAGTCTGGACGCTCTCCTTCCTTGGGCGACCCTCGTCCGAAAATTGTATGCCAACTTCGGACGAAGTTTGGCACCAAGAAGGTGACCATCCAAGTCCGGGCGTTCTCCTTCTTTGGGTGACCCTCGTCCAAAAATTGGATGACAATTTCGGACGAGCACATATGATCCTCAGAAAAAAAAAAAAAAAAAAAAAAAAAAAATTTATTACCAATGTTTACGCCCTCTTCTCGGCCTTTGCTCTTTGCAAACTCCTTCCAAAGGTTGGCGGTAAATTGGGACATGCTAATCTCCCCCGTCCAAGATGCTTCGAGGCGTTGTCTGGCCGAGTCTGCAAAAGGACAAAAAGGTGTTCATCAAATGGACTATAGACGAAGAGTTTTAGTTGGATGATTTTTAATATATACCTTTATCATCGGCCAACCTCGGAGCGGCAAGCAACCAAGAAGTCGTCTTGGTAAAACATTTCCTTAAAAGGTATCCGGTTGGATGGCCCTTTAATGGAACGTCGGCGGGCTGGAGTATTCTTTTGTCTGAAGTACTCCACAACTTCATCATCGAAATTGTCCTCCAATTCCGGCCCGATGCCTTCCGTCCCGTATTCGTGACGGACCGGTTATGGAATCTATAGCTCTCAGTAGCCGAATCATTGGCCGCTTTTAAAAAGATGAAGTCGGCTTTCCATTCATGCATTTTCGAAGGTTTCCCCCAAGCCGTAAGGAAGCCAGGGCGGTTGCAGATACTGAGCCATGTCCCGTCCACGGCCCCGGGTACCTTGGCCGCATAGTGGATGTGGGTAAAGGCCTGAAGAGAAAGGGCTAGGCCGCGTAGCTCGCGACGGCGATAAACGTCGGGACGTTGTGCCCAGCGTTAGGAGCCAGTCGATTATGGCCGATGTGGTAGTCTTTGTAACACTTGTTCTATGAAGTCATGGAGGGGAAACCTCAATCCAGCGTCTAAGGCTAGTTTATAGACCGCGAAATGGTTCTTAGGAGCGCTCAAGATCGTCGCGTCCTTGTTAGGAATGACAAAGGAAAAGCCCGGCATGGGCATGAAAGACGATAAGTAATTAGGGTCTGGTCCTAGTTTCTCTAACCACTTACGGTTGACCAAAATGAAACCTGGATCAGAAAGGGGACCTAAACGTCTTCTAATCTCCGACGAGGTAGTAGAGGCCCCGTCTGATTCTTCGGCAGCTTCGGAATTGCTACCGTTATTGTCTTCGCTGATCTCTACCATTTCGGCGTCCCTACCAGAAGTACTGGTTTCAGGATTTATTTCGGAGTTTTCTGCCTCATGGTCAAAAGGATGCCTGTCCAAAGACTGAGCACTTTGGACCTCTCTTGCCTCATCGGGCACCCGTCCAGTGGATTCCTCCATATCCGAGCTATTTGACGGGATTATTGCTTTTCGTCTTAGACGGGCCGTTTGCTTGACGCGCGCCAGATTACCTTGCACAGGTAAAGACTGGGTCGTCTGACGTTCTCGGCCAAAACTATGAAAATATATATACTCGGCCAGAAGAGGCCCAACTCTAGAATGTGCCGAAGAAGAAGTATCGGTTCTAGGGTCAAGACAAGCTCTTGGTTGGCTAAGATTATTTGACGAAGATGATTCCATTTTATTGATTTTCTAAGAAAAAATAAAGAATAAAGAATGAAGAGTTCAAAGAAACGATACACGCTAAGAACGTCCGGGCGATTCGGTGAAGAATGCTTGAAGGCCGGACGATCTATCTCTCTCTCTCTCTAGAAAATTCTCGAGTTTCTCTCTCTAGACAAATTTGTTCGAAGTGCTAAATGATTCAATGTCTTTGCTCCAAGGGTATTTATAGAGGAATAAGAAACTTGTGGAACCGGTCCAAGAATGACCGAAAAATAATACAACGGTCGAATATGACCAGGTAGAACCCAGAAGAAGGCGCACCACTTTACTTGGATTTGAACTACCTTGAGGGTAAAAGGGCCTTAACCGTCGAGATGGGCCAACAGTAAAAGCCCTTTTAGGGGCAAATGTTGTAGTCTAACATCTACGACTCTTTCTGAGACACTTGGGCTTATCGGAGCCGTACACGTGTCACCTTAGTTAAAGAGAAGAAATGTCTTGCATCTTTGGGCTACCCTCGCAGAGTTAAAAGGTCTAAATTCGGCCCAAAGTCGAGCCCAAAGAATGTAAGGTGGGTGCATGAGAGTGGTTGATAAACCCTCCCAAATCATGGCTCGCCACGTGTCATGATCCGATTCTTCACCCAATCAAAAGCCACTATTCTAGGTCGATTTTAAGGTTAGTTTGTCATCTTGCTATCACTATAAATACCCCGAAATCGGAGAAAGAGAATTCAATGCAAACAAGGCAAAGTTACTCTCGTAAAACTACTCTCTCACTTTCTCTCTCTAGAATTACTTTTCTCTTACAAACACCGATATCGACTTAAGCTTCGGAGGGGGAGCCACCACCCAAACCTCCGGGGTGGGTCCCTTTTTGCGGAGTTCGGGAACGAAGCTCAGGCTTGGACTTGGTTGATTCAGACATTGTTGCACAAGTCTCCAAAGAAGAACATCTAAGGGATACTAGTTTACTTGCTCGACAAGAAAGCACCATCTGCAGCTTACTTGTTGGACAAAGGACAAAACAATAACTTTGCTCTCAACTCGCTATGGGCCCACAAAACAATATCCTTTATATATGACTTCAATTACATAGTCATTCAATCTCAATTTCCATGGCAAAAGAATAATCTATATTGTAAGTAATTCTAAATAAACTCCTCTATATACAAACTTAAATCTCGGAATTTAACCCACAATACACAATTCGAATCATAACTTTGCTCTCAACTCGCTTCTGGCTTCCAACACAATCCTGCAACAAAGTTTGACTCTGCCACCCACCAAGTGACAGACCACATAAATGACAACACTATCAGCAAAGCTGAGTACACACTGTGTAATAGAAAATACAAGTTTAGGTGTATTTTGAAAACTAATTGATAACACATAGTCATAATAGCAAGTAGTCATAATCACTTCAATTACTTAGAGAATTCATAAGATCAATCTTTTGATATGACCGCGAGTGTAGCAAACTGTTGAGGGTCGTCACCCCACCTTTTCATTACGCTTGCAAGACTTAACCCGGACATGTCCCACTTCCGCCAGGATTTCCCCCTCCTGGTTGGGTAACAGTTAGGGAATACCCGCCCTAACCCGGGTGTATGCTCACGCCTCGCTTCCGCGATTAAAATCCAAGACATGTAGTGTTTCATTACCATACAATTCCATATACTTAACAAATTCCAATTAAAAGCATAAACATGGCAATTTAGTGTTTGAGCCTAGCTTAGGCTAAGTAAAACATCTCAAGTGAACCATAGCATGCCAAATCCATGTCATATACTCAAAGAACACATACTAATATGCATATCAGAAGAGATTTCATTTCATATTCATGCTTCATAATAGAAAGAAACAATCATCTAACCATAGATAGGAAAATCTCTAGGTTACAATCCAAACTAAGTGTGTACCTTCACTTAGGCTGCTTAATGTAACTCAAACTCCTTATTCCAAGTGGTTTATCCTTCCTACAACTTCCCCTGAATATGTAAAGTGCTAGGAATTAGTTTACACAAGTTTTAGAACATGAAATACTAAGCTAAGTACAAGAGAGATACAAAGCTGTACTTACACAGTTTGCTTAATGTTTCTATGGAGTTTTCTACAACTTCCCAAGGGTTGAAAACTCTACCAAAAGCTTGAAACACTAAGGAATTATGTCTAGAAGAGTTGTATGTAAAGATAAGTAGGTGTTGAAGAACAAGAATTAGGAGAAAAGGATGAAAAACCATGACACCCTTTTATAGGGCCTGTTATGGCGGTACCCTAAGGGGAGGGAAACCTCTTCTGGGTAAGGTCGGTTGCTTGGAGTTTCTAGGTGATTATTGTTGGAAGTGTTAGCTTAATGTGTTGGCTTTCATGCATGCAAAGATCTTTAAGAGATCGACACTCAAGCAGCTGCTAAGAAGCATTCTTTGAGGATAGGTACGAACTGATATATTAGCTGGCCAGATTTTACTAAGTAAGTAACTTACCATATTAAGCCACGTATATTTTGGGAACAAATGACCATTTTAACCTTACAACATCCCAAACATAACATATGTCAAGTTTGATTAGGTTCTGAGCTCGGATTCAACCCAAAAAGGCTCTTTAATTAGAGGTTCATTGTTACCCGATAAAATGGTCTCTATGCAATTTTCATAATCTTAAGGAATAAGGCTCTCCAAGGCTTTTTAGCTTATCTATTGGTTCTCAAGGCTTTCTTAACCACTAAGAATGATAGTGCTTATCCTCTTTGATCTTTCTTAACCATTAAGAATGATAGTGCTTATCCACAAGCTTTCTTAACCACTAAGAATGTTAGAGCTTATCCACTTACTTTCTTAACCACTAAGAATGTTAGAGCTTAATCCACTTGCTTTCTTAACCACTAAGAATGATGGTTTTTATCCACCTTTATCCTAGTATGATGTTGGAGAGAATTCTAACTACTTAAAGGACCAAAGCCTGATGAAGACTTAATATAGCTAACAAAATAATTGAACCTGCTTAAAAATTCAGGCTGTTACATGTGTATTAGGGATGAAGGGAGGACGAAGGTTGTTTTTGTTAATATTGGCGTTTTAGATGTAATTGAGTTTTAGTTTGATGAATACTTGATTAAATGATGGTAGGAAAGATGTATTGGGAATGATATGAAATCGTGCGGTTCTTAGTAGTTCGTGTGGCTTGAATGTGCATTTCTAGTTTCATGTTCAAATATGGTCAACCGCTGTCGGTGGTGCCTTGCCGCTGTGTCGTCGATTCTCAGTAACTTATCTATGCCATACCCGTTTTTCAAATTTAGTTAAATTGTTTTTTCTTTTACCCGAATCTATGTCGTACCCGTTTTTTGAAATTTTGATTTTGGTGTTTTCCTTCCCCGTACCCGTCTCTATATCCGTTTCCGAGCTTCCTACAGTGTGACCAACCTTTTTCAGATTCCTGGATCCGCCACTGATTCTAGATATACGAAAGTGTAGCTTTTGAGAACCAAAGACGAGACGGAACACAAGTTTTTAATTTTAAAGGCAGAAGTAGAAAATCAATTGAAACGTAAGATATAGAGACTTAGTACCCATAAATCTTCAAAAACCTTGGACCGAAAACCGATATTTTTTCAGTTCGGCGGACCAAAAGATGTAGATACATAAATCTATCTCCCCATTTTAGTACCCCGATAATGACTATTACCTCCATCTAATTGGTCCGGATCGCAGAAAGAAGAATAAAGAACAAGCTTAATATTAACTATTTCAAGCTCAATCAATCTTCTAGTCTATTTTTCTAAGCCCACTCTCAAAAACCCTTTTAAAAATAGTTTTAGGAAAGCTCGTTTTCTATAACCTTTTTTCTAGCCCAATCTAATCAATAGAGTTAATTAATTATTTTTATTAATTAACTATAATATTTCAAAATATCTTTTATAAAAATTCATCTTCATCTAAAATATTTTTAAAATATCATTTATAAAAAAAAACATTAGGTGCCTTTACCTCTTAGCATGTATATATGTCATGTATTTGTGGGCATTAGGCAACACCTAAATAAAATCACTTTCTCACCTCTCATACCTAAATATTTGTACCCCCATACCCGAACTCATTTTTTGGTCATTGACCAAATATTGAAGTCATGACGGAAAATCTACATTGGATAAGTCCCTAAGTTGTCTGTATAGTTTCCCAAAAACGAATTAGGTTTATGCTGAGTCGTCCTTTAAAGACTTGTTGACAACTTCTTTATCAATACGAATTTCAAAACAAAAAAAACTTTACAAATGAGGTAGTCAAGTCCGCGCTCATCCCGCGCGTAGGCAATAAAAATATGCCTACAATAGGCAAAGTCGCTCTTTGTAATTTGCAGATTTTCCCAATTAAATAATCAAAGAAATCACGCATCATTCTCTTTCAAGCATTAACACATGTATATCACCAACATAAAAACCTATAATATACTATACTATACTATATTATACTTCCTCCGTTCTAAAATAAATGAAACACTTACTATCTTAGGCCTTTCAAAATAAGTGAAACGTTACCTTATTTGGTATTCACTTCTCTCTATCTCTCTCCTCATCACATGGGTCCCTTCTTTTTTTTCTCTCTATCTCTCTCCTATTCTAAATCCCCGTGCCAAGGCCCTACGTTTCATTTAGAACAGAACGGAGGAAGTAGTATACTATACTGTACTATACTAGACTATGGAGTTCGGCTAGACACAGGCTGAAAAATCCATGTGTCAAAACTCGATAAATAACTAACCAGTATAAGAAGATAACGTTGAAAAGTGTTGTTCCTAGACAAAAACCTGAGATCGAAGTGTGTAGAATGACAGTTTTGTCTGTATCACCAATCTAAAATTCATCGATAGCATTGCGAAGCTCGTGGGCCTGCGTCCAAAACAAAAGATCATCATTTGGCCTACACAGATTGAATGCGATGCTAGCAAAGATTTCCTTGCCGTCAAGGCTATCAAATCAGAAATGGATTTGCGTAACCTGTTATGAGCCCAGCAAAATGCAAAATTGCAAATACAACAATTACCACGGATAGTAAGCCAACAATAGGGGTGACCATTAAAAGAAACAGAAATTACCGGCTCCACAGATAGTGGAAACCGCGGAGCCGGAGAGTAGAGCAGTCAAAAGTGAAGCGAGAATGAAACTTCCGGTGAAGACCATGAAGTTTGGCCAACTATCGCGGAGAGAGTTATAAACTCTTTCCCCCTCAGCAACAAGTGATTGGAATCCCTTGGTTATGCCTCGAATGCGTGCTCGAATGTCTCGCACAACATGGCTACTTCTTCTCCTACGTGGGTGTGATTAGAGCTGTCAGTTTGGTTAATGAACTGCTGGTTGAACTGAAACAACTGAAATTTGAACTGAATTAAACTGAATTGGGAGTAACTGTAACTGAAATCAACCGAAAAATGATGAATCGAAACGAAATAAACGTAAATGAAAAACCAAAACCGACTCAGCGACCGAAACAAACAACTGCGAAAATAACGTGAAAAACGAAAAGTTGATTGATCAATCGAAGCGAACGACCCAAGCGAATATGTAACCGAATTAACGAAGCGATTCAAACCGAAACGAAGCGAGCGAAACCAATTTAAACTGAAATTGTTTTAAATTGATTTTTACTGTACCCGAACCGAATTCACATATTACCTAAATTCATGATAGTACTCCAATTTACTTACAAATTTGATCATGATAATTTTTTATTAGTACTTAAATTTAGGACATATAACTTAATTTCTTGATAATTTTCAACTATATTAAGTTCACTGTTTTTATACTCCAAACTCAATTTAAATTTTACTCAACTTTATGATAGTGCTAATCGAGCGAGTCGATCGCAAGCAGACCTCTGCTCAACTCGACTCGTAAACTTTCTGATCTTACTCGGCTCGTGCTCGTTAATCTTTTACTCGACTCCTGCTCGTTAATATGATGTGTTTCAACTCAACTCGAACTCGATTTGCTCGAGAAACTCAACTCGAGCTCGGTATGCTCGAAAAGCTCAAACTCGATTGCTTAGTAAGAAATTAATTCACAATTTTTTTCTTACATATTTCTTAAAGAAAATAAAAAAAATTACGATTTTAATTCCTTAATTATTGTCCAATATTCCAGCCCATCATCTAACTAGGATAATATGGCTTCGGAATTGCTGGGCCCTTAAGTGTAATGTTTATGCATGCTCTACACTCCTTTTTATAGTATTTCATCCCTCATACTCTTTATCACACGCCAATGTGGGACTCTAGGAACATGACTAATTTACTACAGAACTTTCAACATTTCTCTATTCCATCTTAGTCTTCATTATGTTTGATGTGGGAGTCTAGGAGTAATATACTGCCATGGATTGTTGTAGAGTGCGTATTAGTAGCATTAGATTTTTTTCTTTTTTTCTTTTTAGAGGATCTTTGTATGCATGTTTAAAGATGAGTGTTACTATAAACCAAGTAACAAATATACTTCTTTGTTACAATACTTACTTGAAAAAACAAGAAACAAATAAAAATGAAAATAAAGCCACAATAATCTTGCCGCCCTACTGAAAGAACTAAAAAGCAGAAAATTACAAATGAAAATCGAAAATCATGCAAAGAGATAATTAACTTGACAAACCTTAATTTACTGATTCAGACTAGATCGTAGTTACATTATCTAACAGAAACTAATCGTTCTAAGTTGAGATTTAACAAAATTATGAAGTTGGATGTACTTAAGTATTTTTTTTGTTATCTTATGAAGTAGATGAAACAAAAATTTAAGAACTTGAAGCAACATGTAATTCCAAGAACAAGGGCTAAAAAATAGAAACACGATTATCATGATCACAGGATCAAGATAGTGCCTAAAAATTCTATCCACTAACAGCATAAAGACCGATTCTTTTTTTTACTTCTAATAATTGACTCAACTTTCTCCTAATTATTAGCAACTTCTTTGAGACCCATAACTAACCTCAACACATCTCACCTGAAGAAGATAAAGTTACGAAAAGAAAAAATTTGACAGTGCACTTGATTTACATACAAAACCCCAAAAAGAAACTAAAAGAGAGAAGATATAAGAGGGTGAGGAAGAGAGGAGGGAGGCGGGTGAGGAAGAGAGATGAAGGTTAGGGTTTCATAAATAAGGGGGGAGGCAAACCAACAATATTAATTTGTGGGGGTGATGATCAACAGTTAGCTAATGTGGTGATCCTTCTTTATGTAAATCAATGGTTGTGGAAGGTGGGTGAAGCAAATCAACGGTGGTAGATGAAGATCTGTGTTTTCTTTATTTGGCCAATCACAAGTCACTACTACTACTACTTGTATGAGTCTTACATTAATACTTAAGTTATTGGTTATAAACTTATATTAATCTACGTTTATTTCTTCTATTAAGGTAGATTTCTTGTAACCTTACTTATACAATTATTTTCGCTTCATATCAGTATCTTATTAATAAGCAATAAGGTTTACTACGACATAGTAACAATAATTAACTACTTGTTTCAATTCAATTAGATGATTTGGGTTTCGAAACGAATTTAACTTAAAGACGATTACCTTAGATAGAGTATTGTTATATTCTATTAAGTTAATTAATTAACTTACATTGATACATTTGTTGATCTTATCCAATAACAACTCATTTTAATTAAATTGGATGTTGAGTTTCGAAATGAATACAACGTAATGATGATTATCTTAAACGAACTTACGCCATCTAGAATTAGCTAATCGACTTACATTGATACATCGATCTAATCCAATATCAACTTGTTTCAATTTAAATTAGATGTTTTGAGTTTCAATATGAATTGAACTTAGAGACGATTAACTTAAATGAAGCATTGCATTGTTATATTGAACCAATCTACTGAGTTACACTATTCTATATCTGTTGCAACTGAATTAAATGCTTTCGGTTCTGAATGAATTCAGCTTAAAGATGATTAACTTGAATAGAGTACTGTTATTATCTTGAATTAAACTTAGGGTACTGTTAAAGTAGATGTTTTGAGTTTCAATATGAATTTAACTTAGAGACGATTAACTTAAATGGAGTATTGTTATATTGGACCAATCTACTGAGTTACATTATTCTACATTTGTTACAACTGAATTAGATGCCTTCGGTTCCGAAATGAATTCAACTTAAAGATGATTAACTTAAGTAGAGTACTGTTATTATCTTGAATTAGTTTATCGACTTACATTGATACACTCATTCCAAAAACAACAAGTTTCAATTTAAGTAAATGTTTTGAGTTTCAATTACTTTACCGAATTATGTTGATACATTCATCTAATGTCACATCAATTTCTTTCAGTTTGGCTAAGATACATGAGTTTCAAATTGAATATAACTTGTTAACGATTAACTTAAATGGAGTATTGCTATCTTGATTTAACTTATCGATTCACATAGACACCTTGAACTAATCCACTATTAACTTATTTTACGTCAATTATATGTTTTCATTTTCAAATGCATAGAGCTTAATGACTAGTATAGTTATATTAATCCACTGACCTAATATAGTAAAAGTAAGACATTGATCTAATTGACTTTTAAAAAAATGTCTAACTCGTCTTTCGAAGAAGTTTATAAGAATTTATACTGATATGAGATATCATTTTTAACCAAACATGATGTAATTTGCATACAACTAAAAGTTTGTATATCGACTTATATAAAATTATCTTATTCCAAATTGTCGAATATATCAGTCTTGTACACATATATCGATGTCACTTTCATACACTTTTTTGTGAAGTACAGTACAATCGGTTTTTTTCGAGGCAAGTGTCAGACTACACTTATTTGCCACGTTAATTTTCACCGAACCCGAAAAAACAGTTGGCCAACACCCGACATGAAGTTCCATTTTTTATCGAACAAATTCAATAATGTGACTAACTTCTACCCGAACCGATGCGATTATTGTCGAACTAATTATGTGATTTTCGTCAATAACTGAAATAAACTGAAACGAAACTGAAAATAACTGCAACGTATTTTAACTGCTATGGATTCAACCGTTGGTTGGTTTAACTGTTCGGATAAAACTGGTTTAAACCGCTGAAGCGAACCGAAGCGGAAAGAAAAATAACCGAATTAAACCGAACCGAAAAGTTTGTTAAGCGAACCGAACCGAAGCGTTAATAATTTTAACTGTTGTAAACTGAACTGATATGAACTGAACTGTTTGGATATAACCATAACTGAACTGTTGAACTAAATTGACACCTCTAGGTGTGATGAAGTTTATAATTTTGTGAGTGGGTAATTTGAGGCAAGAATAGTCATGATAGATGAGACGAGCTATATCCCTGAAACATACATGTAATAAATTAAAAATTAAGCTTTACTTGGTATATGGTTATTTGGTTACCTTAAAGTCTTACACAATTACTCCTGAAAAGATAAATTTAGGTGCCCTATGAAAATAAAAGGATGGTAGATGGAACTAGGGATGACAATTGGGCGGGGTGGGTGCAGTCTGCAGAGGATAGACCCTCTACACCCGCACCCACATAAAATCCCTGTCCTTATCCCCGCCCAACCAATCATTGCGGGGAAAATTTCCAGACCTATCCCACCCCAGCGGGTACGTATTTAAACTCAATCCTGCCCCACCACCTGTATGAATACCCATGCCCGCTTCGTACCCGCTTTATACCCGCAAGTATCCTCCCAATTGTCAAACAATCTGCCAATGCACAGTTTGCCAATACTACTTCATAGCATAATATAGTAATTTTTTTTTGATAAGTCACCACAATTAGACAGATTCTTTTGAGTCTTCAACTCCTCATGTTATGGGTGATGGCATGATGGGTCAAATCCCATATTACAAATTTACATTTTGGAAAATAACTTATTAATAATATAAGCATATAACATGGATTTTTATGATAAATATTCTAATATATAATATTTTTTTTAATTGATAGAAGGATATGAGATGTAGGAGAAGCAGGGATGAGGCGGGTGAGGAAGGGGCGGGTATAACATAAAATCCACAACCGCTCCACCACCCATTACTGGTACGATTTTCATCTCTATCCTCGCCCCATCCCCACTAAACCTAGACCCATCATCGTCCCAGATTTGGGATGGCAATTGGGCGGGTGCGGAGGATGGTACATCCACACTCGCACCAGCATAAAATTCTCATCCCCATCCCAGCCCCACCACCCATTGCGGGGGAAAATTCAAGACCCATCCCCGCCCCACCACCCGCATGGGTACCCGCACCCGCGTTGTACCCGTTTCATCCCCGACCCACCACCCGCGTGGGTACACTTGCACGGCCGTGCCGCGTCATACCCACATATTTATATTTTACAAGATAAAATTATTAATAGTATAAGTATATAAATAAAATTTTAATAATAAATATGCGGGGCAGGCGGAAGTGGATAGGGGTAGGCGGGGATAGGGCGGGTATAGCATAAAATCCACACCCGCTCCATCACCCATTGCGGGTGCGATTTTAATCCTCATCTCCGCCCAATTAGATGAGGATGGGGTGGGTCTCCTATTTAACCCGCCCCACTATCATCCCTATCCCAGATAGATGGAGATGAGACGAGTCTCCTATTTGACCCGCCCCACTGACATCCCTAGATGAAACTCACTTTCCAACAAAAAAAAAACTTGTTAAAAAAAGACAAGGAAACGTAGAAAAAAAGCCGTTAATGGGTCCCGCTTCAGCCGTTGCTCTCTCTTTCTCCTTCCCTCCTCGTTTCTTTCTCTCTCCTCTCTCTTCCTTTTCCAATTGAATCATCATCATCCTCCCTCAGAAATCTCTGAAATTATTTGTGCCCTCAAATCTTAGACCTAATTTACGATCCGAATTTCTCAATTTGTTTTCATTTCGATCATTTCCGTACCTGGCAATTTTTCTAATCTTTTCGTTTAGATCTTGTGTACAGATTAATTAATTGTACTATGTACATCATAGATCGTGTACAATTATAAAACCTGTGATTATATATATCAGGGAAATTGAAAACGGAATTTTAAGTTATTGATAAAAGATTCTGGAAAGGAATTTTAGTGGGTTAGGCTTAAAATTTCAAATAATTGATCGTAGAAAGAATGTCGAATCTACATGGAGATTATAATCAGAAAATTGATTATGTGTTTAAGGTGGTATTAATCGGAGATTCAGCTGTAGGTAAATCCCAGCTTCTAGCCCGATTCGCGAGGAACGAATTTAGTGTTGATTCAAAAGCTACAATAGGGGTTGAATTTCAGACCAAAACCCTGGTGATTGATCAGAAGATTGTCAAAGCTCAAATTTGGGATACTGCTGGTCAAGAAAGGTTGCCTTTTTAATTTTTATTTGCTATTATGTTGATTGATTTTAAGTTAATATTTTGATGGTTTTGGCTCATAAGATTAAATTCCCATATGATATCTGTATTTGTATGTTGGAGATTGATATAGCTATGCTGTGAAAGTTTTTTGATGTTTGATAGTTTTAAAAGTTTGGTGTAGAATTGAAGTAAATGGAATTGCTAAACTTCTTGAAGTAACGTTCCGGCTGATGATCTTGAGTTTTGACAATTGAACATATGTGATCATGTTTTATTTTGAATTGATAAAGGATTGTGCGTTTAGGCATCATATGTGATAAACATTGACACAAAACATCCTTAATGCCGAAAGAGAATTTGGATGGAGGAAGTTATTGTGGGAGGGAAGTGGAGAGCCATCATGTCCTCTTATATGTAAGATTTTAGACTTGTCCTAATATTAGAACTCATTTGGCATTTATATCTAATGGTTTGTAACCTAGAATGAGGTATCATTCGTGCGCTCTCTATATTTATGTGGGAAAGTTGTGGAACAAAATGTGCTTATGTGGGGTAAAATATTTGGACGAGAGATCATTGGATAACAACCTTCTTTTGGAGGAAAAGTGGATTGTAACAAATTTATCTTGATTTATATATGTTGCTGGTAGTTTGAAACAAATTCCTTGTTCGGCAGTTTGGAGCATGTGTTTTTACTAATTTATGTGAGGTTCTTTTTGGCCTTTGATGTAGTTTCTTCTTGGATGCTCACTACTTTGTTCTTATCGGGATTCTTTATGCTTTGCTATAGTAACCTCTTTTCTTGTGTAGTTTCAAATACAGTACATGCTTGATTTATGCCCCCCAAAAAGTTGTTTTCTGTTTAGAGTTTAGACTAGTATGGCCCGAGGCTTTTGGTTGGCTGTTTTATATGGGACCAAAATGTTGATGATATGATGTTACATCATCTATTTGTTTCCCTCTCTTCTTTGGCTCTTCGTTTTCAGATATTGCTGATGTTCTTCTATCTTTACTGAAAAGGTTTCTGACTCTCTTTATTCTACTTATTGGTTTGCAGTTGTTGGGGGAGGGGAATAGGTTTTCATTTTAGCCATGTTTTTGTTTAAGCATACATAGCTTGTTCCGCTTGTTTATAGCATAAGATTCCATTTCCTGACACATCAAAATGTTGAAACTTCTTGTTCCGTGCTGCGGAGCTGTTACAAACAGCCAAACACCAACCTGTTATATCTTTTGTGTGCCAGCTTCATAAAAATGTTTGTGTCTCATATAGTGGAAGGATCAGTTGCTGACATCGAACTCTTCTGGAACTTTTTTATAGCTGGAGAAATATAGTTCTCTGGCAATTTCCTTTTCCTCTCCTCGTCCCCAAATAGAGTACATTCATCATTTTTTGGAGCTTAGTCTATGCCAATCTTTTTGGCACTTGCCTTTCTGAAATGAAAAGTTAGACCTTGTATCATTTATGTCGATTAGTGTTTCCTAATTTGGCACCAGTCTCTGTTCTAAGAACCATGATGTGGAACGTGCAAACACTGGAGTGTGATGTTCTGGGCTAGTTTAACGAAATAAGTGGCTAGCTAATTTGTATATCTGCTCTTAGTACCTGAATACTGCTTTGCAGTTAACGCTGGTGCTACATATTCTATATTCTTTGATGGAGACATCCGGTCTGCATTATCAGTTGTTAGATTTCAAGTTTCAACTTACGGTGTAGGGAATTTTCTGAGTGTGAAAATGACTAGGAAACACATACAGACACCACACAACCATCAAAGAGGAATACTGTTGAAAACATTGATTAAGGATAACATTCAGAGGATGGTGCAAGTTTATATGAGAATGAAGCTGTAAATTCAGTTAAATTGTGAAATATCTATTGTTTCTTCAGTAAAGGAGTTTTTAGAACATAAGTTGCTGTAGATGAAAATTGTATTCCGAGGAAGATGATTTGATTATGGAAGTACACTGAGCAATATTGATTCAAGGAATAATGTGTTTCAATGTCATTACTAGTATCAACTGAGATCTTTGGAGTAGAATGAGAATTCGTTGCTCAAGTTTTTAAGCAACATTGAACATCAGTATGATTGATGGAAAGCTAGTCCTTCCGTATTATTCTTACTGCCATACTCTCGCTACAGAATTCGATTTATGCTTTAGTAATGGGTTATACTATGGTTTATCATGATAATTTGTGACTATTGCAATTTCCATCAAATCTTCTGCTTTACTTCGTAGTTTTTTGTCAAATACATCTTATTGATCTCTCTGAAGCTTTTGGTCGCCATATCTCAACAAAGACAGTAAATTAAATTGCTTCTGGACTTGGATTTTTAAGCTTCATCTGTGATTTTTTGTTTCATCATAAAAGTTCCAATCTGTAATCATCTCTTGATGCAGGTATCGAGCAGTTACGAGTGCATATTACAGAGGAGCAGTGGGAGCAATGTTAGTATACGACATGACCAAGCGTCAATCATTTGACCACATTGCAAGATGGCTAGATGAATTGAGGGGGCATGCTGATAAAAATATCGTGATCATGCTCATAGGCAATAAGTGTGACTTGGCTTCTCTTCGTGCCGTGCCTATTGAAGATGCCAAGGAGTTTGCTGAGAGAGAGAACCTGTTCTTTATGGAGACATCTGCTCTAGATTCTACCAATGTTGAGACTGCTTTCTTAACAGTTCTGACAGAGATATACCGAACAGTCAGCAAGAAAACCCTCACTGTCAATGGTGATTATGATGCAAGTAGTAATGCAGCACTTCTTAAGGGAACTCAGATTATTGTTCCTGGCCAAGACACAACTAGTCAAGAGAAAGGAGGTTGTTGTACTTAACATATGTTTGTCACTTGACAATTTTTTTTCGCGTAAAAACGTAAGGGTTTGGCACGGAGATGATGAAGCAATGAGTGAAGAGAGATTGAATGAAATTAGGTTGTAATGCTGTATAGATCCTGAAAAGGCTTCAAACTTGGAGAAACCTTCTTTTAGAAGATGATCACGTCGTCTCATTCTGGAAACTTGGGGTCATTTTTGTGGGATTTAGGAAAATGATAAATATAGGTTAAAGTTTTTGCTTGTCTTACCAGGATGATGACTTTGGGGTTAGTTTTCTTTGGAATGTAGTGATTATTACACTTCTGGATCATTATGAGTTCACATTATGTACTAGTGTCTTATCTTATATGTACCTAATTTGTTTAGTTTGAGTGGATTAGTATCTAATTGGGTTTTTCTATAAGTTATCCCTGTGTGTTAATGTTTTCTACGTTAGTACCTTTAATGTTTTTTCTCTCTTTCAAATTGTACTCTTGAACTTGTTATTTGTTTTATGTTCTACTTCTACCCCTCCACTAAGTCAACATTAAGTTTTCCATTTATTTTCTTATGTTAGTTCTTTAAACTTAAATTAGGAGAGAAATTTTCCAACAAAAAATTACCATGTAGCTCCATTGTGTCCAACCTTTAGAGCCCAAGAATTTTAATCTCATGTAAGTCTAAAGAACTAAAAATAAGAAATTAACGGAAAACTTATCGTTGACTTAACGAAAGGGTACAATCACTACAACAAATAAGATCATAGAGGGCAAGTGAAATTGCCCTCTTACATCCAAAAATTGCCCTATTTGTTTAAAAGGGCAAAAATTAATTGCCCTCAACTTTGCCACTGTAGGACCGTTGTATTACCCTTGTAGGGCAAATATATAAAATTTGCCCTCTTTGTAAATTTTAAGGAAGGCAACTTAGATTTGCCCTATTTAATTTTACCAAATATGGCAATTGTTTTTGCCCTCTTAGCTATGTAAATAGGGCAACCTTCATTGCCTTTTTTGTTTTACGGACAACTATGGCAACAAATAAAAAATTCAAGGGTACAATTTGAAAGAAAAAAACATTACAAATACAACGTAGAAATTGCTAAAACACACCCATAGAAAAACCCAGTCTAATTTCTCTTTAATCTGTAAAACCCTGTCAGATTGCATGTGGAATGTTGATTATTCTCAGTTAAATTTTTTATAGTATGGCAACTCTGCTCTTAAATTATGCATTACTGACTTACTGTCCATCATATACATATTCATTAGTCATTACGCAGAGGGGTGTGCACAAACCGGTCCGGACCGGAATTTGGACCGGACCAGACCGGACCGGAGATTCCGGTCCCCGGTCCGCCGAAAATCAGGATTCCGGTCCGGTCCGGTCCAAACCCGGAAAATTGCGGTCCGGATCGGAATTTCTATTATTTTAGTAAAAAAAAAAGTTTATATGTTAAAAATAAATTAAAAGGTAGAAAGTTAGAAACTTAAAATCTTACTATTTATTCTTTTAGGATTATTGACATTAAAATTATTAATTTTTAATGTATATAATTTATAAATATATTTAAATAAAATAAAAAAGATTTTTTTTTTCGAAAAAAAAATTCCGGTCCAAGAGGTCGAGGACCGGACCGGACTGGTTCGGTCCGGTCCGGTCCAGGTCCAAGTCCAAGAAAACCCCGGATTCCGGTCCAGCCGGTTTCGGTCCGGTCCGGTCCTGGACCGGTGCACACCCCTTTACACTCCCATTATTGAGTATGAATCGAAATTTATGAAGATAAACACATTATATTAATACATATTTGGATGACGCATCATTTGTTTTTTACAGTTTCCATCATAAGTTCCCTTGGAATACTTCTTACCTTGTTTTATGGTTGGTTTAGGTATTATTTGGGATCGTTTATGAAGTATGAACTCTTGGATTAGATCTTTATTCTATATATTGGTGAGGATTATAGTTTTCGGGATGTGAGAGTGGTAGGCTCGACGTATTGGGAGCCTTTGGTGTCATGGTGTGTGTTGCAACTTGCACTGCCTGAAATTGCATTGGATGGATTGATAAAATTCTCGTAATCGTACCTTTCGAGTTGTATGAGGAAAACATGTTTGGGCTTTGTTAAATTTTGTCTTTTGGCAAGATGAATGTAGCAAATTATGGTCACTTGTATTGGCCTAATATACATCAGGAAATTAGTTAGCTGGGTACTACAATGTGGGCTGTAATGCATGAGCTTTATCCAATGCGTTAATGTCGTTGTGATAACTTTGGATAGTATCCTGTTAAAAAAAAGAAACTTTAGATAGTAGTTGTATGTAGGGATGGGCATGGGTTCAGGACCTGACCCAGACCCAGTTGGACCCGACCCATTTTAAAGGGTCTGCGTCTAGAATTTTGAGACCCATTGGGGTGCAGGTCGGGAGTCCGATAGATTCGAACCACACCCGCCCCTGCACCCCCACGTTTCTTTTATATATATATACAATGATAATAATAATAATAAATATTTAAAGAGCAATAAAAGTTTTTACCTTAACATATGTGTTTTTTGATTTTCAAGCAGCCATCGCGTCTAGTGCTCGATCCCTAAACTTCTCATTTTATCCATTATCGACCAGGACTAAGCCAACTTGTTGTGGATATTTTAATTTGGAATGTTTTGTAGAAGTATTAGACTATTATGTTGGTATTTTATCATTTTAATAACTAATAAAACAGGCGTAAAAGAAATGCGTGTTGCAAAAATAATGGAAACTCTTAATAAATTTGACACCCATTTTGGACCCAGGACCCGCTAGACCCATTGAATCTGGGTAAGGGTCCAGATTTTCTAGACCTTGTGGGTCTGGGGCGGGTCTGGGTCTACATCAAAATTTACGGGTCTGGATCTGGGTCTAGCTGGACCCGCCCCAGATCCGACCCATGCCCATCCCTAGTTGTATGATGTATTGATGTGCTAGGAGTTTTGTTACTTTATCTATTTTAGTAATAATGTGAGTCAAATGTTTATGGTTAGGAATGTCAATTCAGTCCGAATTATATTCATTTTCGACTATATCTGAAGAAAAAATATCCCGACTTGAAAGTGAAATAATCCGAAAATCCTATACGAGCGAGGTGTAATTTTATAGGTAGAATTTGATAAATCTGGCTATTGCCAGCTCATCGAGTCATAGATTAAAATTTCATTACCAAATGATAACTACGTTTGCATTATTAAAAATCAAATAAGTATGTATTCCCTTGGTCCTTAAATAATTATCTTGTTTGACTTTCACGGTCTTCAATACACTACTTTAACCATTAATAATCGATAACTACATACAAAATTAGTGAAAATTATCAAACTTTGATATGTTGAATTTATACATTGAGATGCATATAGTAGGAGCTACGTCATAATATTATATTGGTGAGAATTCATGGTCAACGATTACCCAAAAAGTTAGCGAAGACAATTTTTCGGGGATTGGGGGAGTATTGTATAAATTTTCTTAGAAAAACTCATGTATTTGTGATCTTAAATAATAAGATATTATCACCCCTAAAAAAAAGTAATAAGATATTCTCTTTAAAAAAAAGTAACAAGATATTCCGTATTCGACTTGATCTATAAAAATATCTATACAAATATATTAAAAGGCGTTCTGAAGCAAGTCTACACGCCACGTGGCACTATCCCTTTAGTTGTTTCGTTCCATGTTGAACATGCTTGTTTTTAAAAGAAATTGTTAAATGCTAATTATATTTGTTAAGTTAATTATGTGTCGGATTTTTTTATTTTTATTTGAGTTGGAATATTATTTTTGATTTGTCGTATTCGTAATATATATATTTATTTATTCAATTTTATGAAGTTATTATTATTGAATATATTTTGGGTTTTAAATATCAAATGTGTTGAGTAGAGTTTGGCTAATAAGGAAACCTATATGTTTTATGTGCTAAGTTTTATTATTTGGGAACTAAATTCTAAACCCAAAAGAAACCCAAAACCCCTTCCCTTGTCGGTTTGTAAACCGAACTAAACCCCTCTAGAACTCTTTGCCTCTCCCGTGGAAAAAAAACCCCAAACCCCTCTCCTTGTCTATCTCCTCCATGCAGCTCTCTCCTCCATCTCTTCCTCTTGCCTTCGCTGCTACTCGAACCAGTCCTCCACCGTTTTATTTTTCCTTCTTTCTGCTCGCCGGAGATTCCCCTGTGCCGCTCGCGCGTCCTTGGTATTGCTGCGGTTGTTCGTCGGACTGCAGCATCGTTTTTCTCTCTCCTTTTGGCAGTGCTGCCGCTTGTGTTCTTATTTGCGCCGCAGCGCGTTGCAGCCGCTGCTAGTTTTGTTGTTGGTGCTCCTCGATGGGGGTCACTACTATTTTCTCTCTCCTTCGTGATGATGTTGTTCGTGGGAGTGGTGCTCGTGCACCGTTTTTCTCTCTCCTCTATTGGTTGTTGATGCTGCCGTTGTTGTTATTGTTATGCTTAATCATCTATATAAGCTGGTCAGGAAGATCCGGGCTGTTACAAGTGGTATCAGAGCTTGATTATTTTTGGATGCGTTGTGATCTTCATATCATGGCGTAAAGGTGGAAAATAGGTTTAATGGATTGACTAAAGTGTTAGGTATAATGAATCAAGCCCGTTTGAGTTTTTGTGCATTTGCGTGTGCTATATGAATCCATTTACGTGCATATGTATTACTTTGTCTGTATATTTGTTAATGTCTATACTGTTGTCTTGTATATTATTTATTTAAAGTGTATATTTCAAACAAACATATATGATTTATTAAGTAAATGAATTTCAAACGAGATATCTGCAAATGAGATGATTGGAATCCAATGCCAACAAGTTTGCCCCTTTTTGTTTTCTTTGCTCCTTGATTTCGCGAGTCGAGTTGAAGTAGAGATACAAAAGATGATGGTAGATAGAATGGAGACTAGACGCCTAATGTCTTGCGAGCTTGAGAATTTGGTTTTCTTTAAATAATTGTTTGCAAGTTTCAAGGACAAAACTTTTGATAAGGGTGGTAGTATGTAACAGGCTTGTTTTTAAAAGAAATTATTAAATGCTAATTATATTTGTTAAATTAATTATGTGTCGGATTTTCTTATTTTTATTTGAGTTGGAATATTATTTTTGATTTGTCGTGTTTGTAATATATTTATTTATTTATTCAATTTTATGAAGTTATTATTATAGAATATATTTTGGGTTTTAAATATCAAATGTGTTGAGTAGAGTTTGGCTAATAAGGAAACCTATATGTTTTATGTGCTAAGTTTTCTTATCTGGGAAAAACCCCCTCCCTTGTCGGTTTGTAAACCGAACTAAACCCCTCTAGAACTCTTTACCTCTCCCGTGGAAAAAAAACCCCAAACTCCTCTCCTTGTCTCTCTCCTCCCTCTCTTCCTCTTGCCTTCGCTGCTACTCGAACCAGTCCTCCGTCATTTTATTTTTCCTTCTTTCTGCTCGCCGGAGATTCCCCTGTGCCGCTCGCGCGTCCTTGGTGTTGCCGCAGTTGTTCATCGGACTGCAGCATTGTTTCTCTCTCTCCTCTTGGCGGTGCTACCGCCGCTCTTCTTATTTACGCCGCCGTGCGTTGCAGCCGCTGTTGGTGTTGCTGGTGGTGCTCCTCGACAGGGGTCACTACTCTTTTCTATCTTCTTCGTGATGATGTTGTTCGTGGGGGTGGTGCTCGTGCACCGTTTTTCTCTCTCCTCTGTTGGTTGTTGATGCTGCCGTTGTTGTTATTATTGTGCTTAATCATCTATGTAAGCTGGTTGGGAAGATCCGGGTTGTTACACATGTCATCAACATACATTAAAAAATTAGAAACATGTTCACACAAGATTCGACCACGTGACCTCATAACTAATGAACTATGCAAAATTAGATGCTCTCTTTTGACATGAAAATATTAATAACCCGGAGCATCGCCCTAGCTTAATAACTAGTTGTCTGATCTAAAACCTGAGAAATAAAATTCAAGTCCGAATAGAGGTTATAATCGAAAAATCGGATTTGATGCAACCTATTATTCTAGTATTGTTCCTATTTATGGGACATGAAACTGTGTACTCGATTTTACCAGCAAATAATTGTGGCTTGTGTGGGATCTATGAATTGGAGTTGGATTAGCTTTTGGGGATATTTTAATAGTATATAGTTACATACTATTATGAGTTAAGCATATAAATAGGGATTAACGTTTTATATTTTTCACCTTTAAGGACCTCATTTTTTTTCACCTTTAAGGATCTAAGTCCACTATTCTATTGAGCTAACCTCACCATTAACCTAAGTTGACTTTTCAAATAAACCAACAAAGATTAAAAGAAAGCACTTGTTTTTACAATTTATTTTGCAATTAAAAGAAAGAACAAAGGAATTTTAGAATTTACCAATTAGAAACATGGGCTACAAAATACTCCAGTAAAGCATATAATTAGGAATTTATGTTTTACTTGCACCTTTTAGGACCAACCATGTCTGTTTTCACTGTTTAGAACCTTATCCCATTTTCCAGGTTACTAGTTAACCGCGTATGAACTCAATTGATAAAGCCTAGTAAGATATATATTGTTTAATGAAATAATGATAAAGTAAAGTATTATTATTGTTTTATATTTTGTTTCTTAATAGACGCAAATCGTCCTTAGCTTAATTGCGGCATATTACTTTTTAACCCATTCTCTTTCCTCTTTTCTTCTTCAAGAATTTTCCTAACTCAAAATTGCATTTAGTGAATCATCGTAGTTCTAATTTCATCTTCACCAGTGATTTAAAAATGATTTTTTAGGTATGCAAATGGATATAAATTCTACCTTGTATTATACTTCACCACGTAGAAAGTGAAAAATAATATAAAAATTGGGGTAGATGGGTGGTAAGGTGAAGTTATTGACGTTCATTTCATATAAAACCTCAGGTCAATTTGTGCAGACAATCAACCCAATCATAGAAATCACAAGCAATTGTTTGCTTATAATTTCGACATATATCAAAGTCTCATAAATGAGTGTGAATGTGCGAGTAGCTCTTGATGTTAATTGTATTGCTCGCCGACTACAGTAACTAAAGTCAATCAAGTGATTCAAGTGTATTTTATTTTATTGTTGAGTGAATATTGAAAATAAAGAATTTTTATTATAACTTTTTGAAAAAATGGAAGAAATTGTTGGTTTGAAAATGAAGGAACTGGGCATTTTAATTTATAGCCCATGTTTCCAACTATTTAATTGTGAATTTGTTTTTTTCTTCTTCTTCTTCTTTTAATTGCAAAAAGAAATTGTAAAAGAAGGTTTTTAGTTTTGTTGGTTGAGATGTCAACTTGGGTTAATGGTGAAGTTAGCTTAATTTAAGTCCTTAAAGGTGAAAAAGGCAAAAAAATAGTATATACTTAACTCATACCATTAACCATTATGCCTGGATTTATGGCCTTGTTTGAAAGAAAGTGTGTTATGGATGTGCGCCCAAATTGTTAATCTTTTGTTTAGTGATAAAACATGTCAGCCTTTGTATCCGAAGTGGATTTAGAACTTTTTGTTTAGGTGAACTGATAACACTAACCAATTTAGTGGTGGTTGGTTTGAATGTGGGAAGTATAAATTCCTAAAAAATTCTAATGTCAAATAAATTTTATTTTATGTGAAGTGTTAAAAGTTGTTTGGATTGGTTGAGTGTGGAAGTAGAAATTACCATAGAAAATTTACTTTTTTAGTTACCTTAGGGGAGTAGCTGATTTAATTCCTCCAACTTGTGGAAAATAGAACTTCTTAATAAGTTGAACTTCCTATGATTATGTTAAACAAACCGATATTACATAGCTAAACGATGTTGCACGTTTTTGGAGATATATATAATTGTATCTAGATCTTCATCACTTGATCGAATTAACATGAGGTTCATACTTAAAGATGGAATTGTCTTTATCATGGATTTTAACATAAGGTTTTGTTATAAATTTATGCACAAACTCATTGATTACTAAAAGAGCATCGTCCGTCATTATTTGCGACTATGACGATAGATTATTAATAGTAAAATGAAAAAATTTATGTATGCTAGATCATGAACTTTATATTGACTAGCTTGCATGCCACCATTCATTAGCAATTTAGGAAGCACAAACACGCGTGTATTCTTATTCGACAAATCAATGAATTCGGATTTGAATGGCGGGATATTGAGGGGTGACAATGATGCGAGTCGAGTTTGAGTTTAAGTTAGCTCGACTCGACTCACTAACTTCTCGAGTCGATCTCGAGTTAAGTCGAGCTCACTCGAGCTGAACATTGATTGAGTCGAATTCCCTTGAGTCTAATTTTAATCGAGTCGATCTCAAGTAACTGGCAATTCAAGTTTAAGCATTTTACTTTTGGTAATCACTGATAATTTTGTTTTTGAGTTTCTCACGAGTTTTCGAGTCCAATACTCCATAGCTCAACTCAACTTGACAACATCACGAGTCGATCTAGAGTTCTATTGGTAATCACTGATAATTTTGTTTTTGAGTTTCTCATGAGTTTTTGAGTCCAATACTGCATAGCTCAACTCAACTTGACAACATCACGAGTCGATCTAGAGTTCTATTGAAGCTCAATAGAGTCAAGTTTTGACTGAGTCGGTCTCGAGTAGCTCGCATTTACTATGTTTTACACATGGGTCTGTTTTACTATGTTTTGCACATTGGTCATGCCCTAATAATATGGTCAGTTCAGGCTCTATAGACTAGCCAATTTTATTTTAAATCGTATACTTTCCGAGATCTACGCGTTCTAGGTATCTGAAGGGGATTGACGCATTATTTTTTTTAAATACAAATATATTAAAAAGGGAAAAACAAGGGCGAGTGAACATTTCGAGGCACCCACAAATTTCGCCCCACCAAATGATGGGGCACCCACAGTTTTCACCTCACCCTATGGTGGGAGCACCCCTCATTTCCTCATCATCATATGGTCGGGTAGAATACCTTCTTTTAATATTGGCGGTCTAATGGAGGTCATCGAGTAGATAAAGTGGTTGTTGTAGGCCCGTAGTGGATGCCTTAATTGATAAATGTGTCCGTACAAGGATGTGAAGGTATAAAAGAGGTCTTCGTGCTGGTTGCACACAAGGGAGAACCTTCCACTCGGGACAACCGAACAGTCAGGGCTTGTTCCCAAAAATTTTTTTTTTCGAAATTATTAATCATACGAGCTAAAATATATATAAAATGTTGTGACATATGATGAGTGTAACTGTGTTAGATGAGAGGTTGAAGTTTCAAATTTTGGCCACTCATATTTTTGACCAAGATCTGCTATTATTGTTTGCATGAGTGTATGATAGGTGAAGGTTTGTATAAAGGAGTAGAGTGGTCGGAATACCGAGTTGGAGTAGAAATGGAATATGGATAAATTAAAGGAAAGAGAAAGGAAAGAAGGATATAGAATCAGGCCTCTCTGTATGTATATGTAGTGATAGTAAGTAAAATTTGCTTCTTATGTTTCTATTTGTTTGACCCATTAATATTTTTTTACCTTTTGAAATTTTGGTTGAGTAGAGGTCTTGCAAGACAAAAATAGTTGGAACAAATTTAGTGAATTTGATAGTAAACTATAGTCTCCACTCTCCATAGACATTTTTAATACTACCTTCGTTTTTATTTAGATACTACTCCCTCCGTCCCATAATATAGTGCTTGTTTGCTTTTTGCACGGTCTCCAAGGTATATCTTCGACTTTCAATATCTTCAATTCCGTATTAATAAAAAATATAAAAAATTGATATTATGAAACTACACATTGAGGCAAACCTAACAAGATCCTACATGAGTATGTTTTTTTATATATTTTAATGAGAATATTTGGTCAAAGATTTTAAAGTTTGACCTCAAAAAGAGAGAAACAAACACTATATTATGGGACGGAGGGAGGTTAATATTTGACTTTTTAATGAGTGTCTTAAATGTTGCATCTAATAAAAAATAGAAAAAATATAACAAATGATTAATCTGTTAAATACATATGAAAAAGAAAAAACGTGTGCGGCATTTAATAAGAGTACGCAAGAGGATGATCCCTATTCCCTTATATGATACTCGTGCATGGGGATTGGGACATGGAGGAGATAGTAGAAGTTTGTGGCATCTTTGTTGGTTACTCGTGCAGCTCGTGGCCATCTCTTGCACAAGAATGCCAACCATCATGATTCATGAGGGTTGTTTCGCATAGTATTTTATTAATTTCATGAGATTTGCTAGCGCACTGTTACAATTATTCAGAACAGAGATCAATAACAAGATATGAATTATGATACATGTCTCCCTGAGAGATACGGATTTTAAATTTGGTGGGGCCTTAAATTATCAGGATATTCATAATACCATATGTTATTGCTCCTTCAAATATGGAAAAAGAACTCTATTTACCCAGACACCAACTGAATAATCACTCTAATAATTAACCATATATTCCTTTAAAAAAAATTAACCATATATGTAGTATATTAGTAACCTAACCCAAAAAGGCTACCGGAATAATCTCATTTAGCAACAACCTTCACCTTACTATTAGTAACTTACAATATTTTATAAATGGTTTGTACACTTTTAGTTATACTTTGAAACAAACCCAACATCTTAGATAATAACCTTTTTTTTTCTATATTCTCAATCAAAATATTATATCAAACATAATATCTATATAAATATTATATAAAATCAAATCGTTCAAATTATTTGAAAAAGTAGCGAGTCATTATGAGAAATATGTACTATAAGAAACATGATTAGAGTCTTAAAAACTTGAAAGAAAAGGTTGCAATCATATAAGTAATGAAGAAAAGAAATGGAAATGAAAAGAGGAAGAGTAAAAACAAAAGTAAAATAAAAGATTGCAATTATATAAGTTATGAAGAAAAGAAATGGAAATGAAAAGAGGAAGAGTAAAAAACAAAAGTATTGTCAGCTAGAAAAATGGAAATAAAAGAGGAAGGGGAAAAAAGTTTAAAGAAGTCAACTAGAAAAATTGGAAACGAGGCAAAATATATTCACAATGTGAAAATCAATTGTGGCAAAGAGAGTCGAACCCAGGACTTTTCAGCAATCGATCAATGCGGAAGAAGGAACCACTTTGCCAAAGCGTTGTAAATGTATTTTTCTACGTGCGAAATTCTCTTTATCGCTTACTTGAATATGCCTGACTTACGACAAAGAAAAAAAAAAAATTTTCGGGGGTCTTGTGCCACCCATGACCCCAAGTAGATCCGCCCCTGGTAGCAGGAGATTGATACATTTAGCCAAAATATAGATTATAATTAGAGATAGATAAATAAAGAGTTATTTTCTTTAAGTTGTATCTCAGCGAATATTAATATTTATTTCTATTGGTAAATGCATAATTTACTCACCGACTAACAAAGTTATTTCCATGGTATTACAATAAAATATAATAGAAGTGGTGTGCGTCGTCTTTTGATGATGTGAAAAAGGAAGTTGGATTATTCTTTCTGTTGTAGCCTAAAAATCTACGACTCCTTTAGAGACACTTGGGCTCCCCAGAGCCGTACACGTGTCTTCTCATACTAAAAACAGGAAAAAGGTTTAAATCTTGGGCTGTGTCCAATTGGGAGAAAAATCATCTCTCTGGCCCAAAAGTTGGTCAGAGCCCAAGCCCTTGAAGGTGGCTGCAGGTGATTGGTTGATAAACCATCACAAATCATAACTTGCCAAGTGTCATGGTCTGATTGCTTAGCCAATTAGGTGCCACTATTCTAGGGTAATTTTTAAGGTTAGCTGTCATACCACTATCACTATAAATACCCCTGAAATCAGGAGAGAGGGCATTCAATGCAAACAGTGTAAACAGTGTAAACCTCCAGGGTGGGTCCCTTTTTGCAGGTTCGGGAACGAAGCTGAGGATCTGTAATACCCCTCATGATTGCTTTAAAGGGATTTAGCAGGCTACTCATTCCAACAAGATGTATCTTTCTTTTAGGGAGCTCATTTCCTTAGTTACTCCACGCTTAAGCGTGCTTGGGGGAGTAGTCCGAGATGGGTGACCTCCTCGGGAAGTTTCTCGGGGTGCGCATGAGTGAGGACAAAATGCGCCGGAAGAACTTGTGTTGGTTATTGAGGACAGTTGTTGGCCCTGGATGCGCATTGGTGACGATATACTCGACTCCGTATGGGTCGGGGTGTTACAAATGGTATCAGAGCAACCCTGCGACCGCGTGTTGGGGCGACCCTAAGGCTGTTAGGCCGAATATTAGGAGTCCTCGGGCGCCTAGTGGGGGAGGATTCAGGGCCGCATTGTCATAAGGAGCGACCCGAGAGGTCGTTAGACCGAATATCCGGAGTCTCCGCGATCGGTTTCAGTGGGGCGACCCACGGTCGTTGTGGCCGAATATGTGGAGTCCTCGGGCGCAACGAGGGCGTTCTTTGTTCTCGAGTGGGGGTGTATGTAATACCCCTCATGATTGCTTTAAAGGGATTTAGCAGGCTACTCATTCCAACAAGATGTATCTTTCTTTTAGGGAGCTCATTTCCTTAGTTACTCCACGATTAAGCGTGCTTGGGTCGGGAGTAGTCCGAGATGGGTGACCTCCCGGGAAGTTTCTCGGGGTGCGCATGAGTGAGGACAAAATGCGCCTGGGAAGAACTTGTGTTGGTTATTGAGGACGATTGTTGGCCCCGGGATGCGCATTGGTGACGATATACTCGACTCCGTATGGGTCGGGGTGTTACAGGATCGAACCAAGCAGATTCAGCCATTGTTACACAAGTCTCCAAGTGAAGAACATCTAAGGGATACTAGTTTACTTGCTAGACAAGAAAGTTCAGCTTATAGCTTACTTGTTGGACAAGCAGACTAAACATTTGGCGCCGTACGGGAGACGCAACAATGATTGACTGTCAGTCGTCCAATGTGGCTAGAAATCAAAGTTTTTAGGTCAATGTCGAAGACACAGTAGATCATGAGAGACCGCCTCGAGGAAGGGATAGACCCCCGTCCATCATCAATGTCCCTGGACAAAGCCAAGTGCCTGTTATACAGGAGAATCTTGAACGTCCAGTGACTGCTGCCCATCTTGAGAACGTCTTGAATGATTTTTAGACTAAGATGGCAGCAGTCGTCCAGGAACAGATCAAGAGTAACACGCTGTTTTTCCATCTTAACCCTGAACCAGCCGCTAACAATCTAGTTCCTTTAGGGGACGTTCCCAAGAAAATCGTCCAGGTCCTAGTCGGCCTGTTCGTCAAGAACCCTCTAGGAGGACGGCCAGAGGAAAGCAGCCAGAAGGCAGTGAACAGCGAAGGAAGATGGACTGGAACATGGTGGTCAGGACCCAGGATAAGGTTCGTCCAAACGGGCGCCGAATGGAAACAGATGCCAGGGAGTATCTAGAGGCGAAGAAAGCGGCAGCATTACAACGGTCGGCGACAGGTTCTACACCATACTTGAAGGATCCTCCTTTGGTTGCCGTCCAAAACGGAAGGACGAAGTTTAAGCCTCTCTCTTGCTCATCCAAGATAAGAGAGGACGGTGGTTCAGCCCATAGTTTATAGCATTACAACGGTCGGCGACAGGTTCTACACCATACTTGAAGGATCAGATGTACGTCCAAGGAGTGGATGATGCTACGTGGTGTAAGAACTTCCCAGCAACTCTGAAGGGAGTAGCACAGAAGTGGTTCAACAATATTCCACTCAATTCAGTCAACAATTTTACTGAACTCAGTTTCTTATTTACTAGTCACTTTGTTGCCAATAAGCAAGAGCAAAAAACAAGCATGCACTTGGGTAAGGTCGTCCAAGGACCTAAAGAAGCTCTTAGGAGTTTTGTTAAGAGATTCAATCTAGAAGCCCTTCAGATTCAAGATCTTAATGTAGGGGTGGCCTTTGACGCCTTTATCAGGGGATTAAGGCCAGGAAGTTTTAAGTTTGATCTTGTTAAGAAGAAAATCACCACTCTTGCAGAGGCATTAAGGGAAGCCGAAGCATTTATACACGCCACTGAAGTATGTGCTGAGGCAAAGTATCCCGAGTCCAAGAAGCCTGAAGAGGTTGCTCAGCCAAAAAAGAGCAACCCCAAAAAGGCTGAGACTTGGGAAATTACCTCAACCACTACTTCGTCCAGAAGAAGCAAGAGAAAGGAATCTTAGCCTTCTTCATCCAACCCCATCGAATTCAACAAGGACCAATACTCCATTCTCATGGAGATAAAGGACCAATATGAGCTGAAAGCTCCAGCTGAGATGAAGACTCCTTACAGAAATAGGGACAAGAGCAAATACTGTCACTTTCACAAGGACTGCGGTCATGAGACCAATGAGTGCAAGCACCTTAAGAGGGCTTTGGAGGATCTAGCTCGAAAAGGAAAGATGAACTCCTATTTGCCTCAAGGGGGAAGGAAGTTTCAGAGGAAGGATGATCGGCAGACTAAGAAGAAAGAGAGTGAAAGCACGGACGAGGATGTTGTCCTTGTAATTTCAAGAGGGTTTGCTGCTGGAGGACCAACCAATAGAGGGCATAAAAACTACCTCAGGGAGCTCGGCCAAGTCTTACTAGCTGATCAGACAAAGGCCGAGCCCTTCCCAAAAGTGGTAGTTAGTGAACAAGATCGGGGGAAGCTGAGAACTCCCCATGATGACCCTTTGGTTGTAGAAATGAAGATAGCAAACTTGAGAGTAAGAAGAATTCTGATTGACACCGGAAGCTCAACAGACATCATTAGCGCTGATTGCTTGTCCAGATTGAAGTTTGATGAAAAGAACTTGGTTCCCATCCACCATTTCATCATTGGGTTTGGGGGAGGAATCATTCATCCTATGGGGACTGTTACTTTGCCCGTCCGAGTGGGAGAGAAGGAGACCTCAAGGACTCTGTTTATCAAGTTCTTGGTAGTCCGAGATTTGACAGCCTACAATGTCATACTTGGACGGCCAGCTCTGAATCATGTTAAAGCTGTAATTATCACTCACTTGATGCTTATGAAGTTTGAGTGTGATGATGGCAAAATTGGCTGCTTGTATGGAAATAAGCAGGCGGCTAGGGAATGTTACCTAACTACCCTCAAGCCGTCGTCATGAACAGCAGACAATGAAGACCAGACGAAGATCGGTGGCGAAAGGAAAACGTCTGAAATTGGGAAAGTTAAGACGAGAGTTGCTGGCAAAAGGAAAACGTCTGAAATTGTAAGGGACCAAGTGGTTTCGTTGAAGATGGCAATTGAGAGTCCTCAGACGCCTTCCGCTCCCTCCAGGAAAACGTCTGAACTACTCCCCAGCAAAAAAAGGAAGTATGAGCTCGTCAAGGTGGAGCCATCCTCGTCTGAGGAGGTGATGGCTATTATGGGGCTGGCACAAGAACGACCAGAGCTAGTGGAAGCTCCAGAAGATGTTTGTTTGGATGAAGCTCGTCCAGAAAGAACCCTCAAGATTGGGTCTTCACACTCTCCGAATTTGAGAGGCCTTTTAATCAGTTTGCTGAAAGAATTTCAAGACGTTTTTGCTTATTGTGTTGAAGAAATGCCTGGAATCGATCCAGAGATAGCCGTGCACCGGCTGAATGTCGATCCAAGTTTAAAACCTGTTCGTCAAAAGAAAAGGCACTTAGGACCGGCCAGGAACCAGGCGGTCGACCAGGAAGTTCAGAAGTTGTTGGAATCAATATTCATCAAAGAGACTTATTATCCTGAATGGATAGCGAATGTAGTCATGGTGCCAAAGCCTAATGGCACTTGGAGGATGTGTGTGGACTACACCGATCTCAACAAGGCTTGTCCCAAGGACAGTTTCCCCTTGCCTAAGTTGGATCGACTGGTGGACTCCACAGTCGGCCATGCTTTGTTAAGCTTTATGGATGCATATTCAGGTTTTCACCAGATTCCCATGTGGTCAGAGGATCAAGATAAAACGTCCTTTATTAATGAGAAAGGGCTATATGGCTGGCTGAGGATGCCTTTTGGCCTCCGTAATGCGCCGGCCACCTTTCAAAGACTGATTAACACTGTTTTTCAGCCATAGTTGGGAAGAAACATGGAAGCATACATTGATGATATGATAGTCAAGAGTAGGCAAGAGGAAGATCATGTTGGTGATTTGAGAAAAACTTTCGAAACTCTCAGAAAATACAAGCTAAGATTGAATCCTAGCAAATGTGTCTTTGGAGTCTTATCGGGGAAGTTCCTAGGCTTCTTAGTAGATCAAAGGGGAATAGAAGCTAACCCTGAAAAGATCCAAGCTATTCTAGACATGAAATCCCCGTCAAAGAAAAAGGAAGTTCAACGATTGACGGGTTGCTTAGCTGCTCTTAGACGATTCTTGTCTAAGTCGGGCGACAAGTGCCATCACTTTTTTCGCAACTATCAAGAAGAAGGCCAAGTTTGAGTGGACAGTAAGGCGAGCGAGCGCTTCAAGCAAGTCAAGGACCACCTTCGACACTGCCTAGGTTGGTCGATCCCAGTAGGGGGAGAAACTGTTAATACTTGGCCGTGTCCACTCAGTCGTGAGTCTTTGTCCCGCTAGCCGAAAGAGAATCCGTGCAAGTGCCAATATACTTTGTGAGCCATGTGCTCAAGGATGCGGAAAATAGGTACACTCCCGTCGAGAAGTTTGGATTGGCCCTCGTCATGGCCGCGAAAAGTTAAGGCCCTATTTCTTAGCTCACAAGATACTCGTCTATACCGACCAACCCTTGAAGCAAGTTTTGCAAAACATGGAAGCCGACTGGACGGATGTTGAAATGGGCCGTTGAGCTTAACATGTTTGATATATCATTTGAACCAAGGAAAGCCATTAAGGGGCGAGGCCTTGGCGAGATTTTATAGTTGAGCTTACTCGGCCAACTATAGAACCAATATTTGATCCAAATTGAAGGGAGGAAGCATTGGACGCTCATGGTTGATGGATCGTCCACTTTGTAAATGGATGTGGGGGCGGAATCATTTTTCAATCTCCGAGAAGGAGACAAGTTTGAATATGCGCTAAGATTCCAATTTCAAGCGTCCAATAACGAAGCTGAATACGAAGCGCTTCTAGCTGGAATCAAAATGTGTAAAGCGGCAGGAGCTCTTGAAATTGAGGCCAAATCGGACTCTCTCTTGGTCGTCAGTCAAGTTAATGGAGACTTTGAATGTAAAGAAGCAGCGATGGGAAAATATATGCGTCTGATCAAAGATGAGATTGAGCCATTGAAACGATTTGTTCTCGACCAAGTACCAACGTCAGAAAATCATCAAGCTGATGCTCTCTCAAAATTGGCCAGCTCGGCTGAAGGTGATGCGCCAAGAACAGTGTTTTGGGAAGTTAAACCCAAAAAGAGTATTGACCAAGAGCAAGTAATGTTTCTTAGCCGAGGGGCAGTTTGTATGGAGCCTATAATAGAATACAAGAAGAAATACTCTCGGTTCTAGGGTTAAGACAAGCTCTTGGTCGGCTGGGATTATTTGACGAAGAAGAAGATTCCATTTTATTGATTTTCTAAGAAAAAATGAAGAATAAAAGAATAGTGAAAAGAACAAAGAAAAGATACCTGATGAAACGCCTGGACGATTTGGTGAAGAAGACTGAGATTGGACGATCTTTCTCTCTTTCTCTCTCTAGAAAAAAATTGCAGAGTTTCTCTCTCTAGAAAAATTCTCTCAAGGTGTGAAAATGATTTAATGAGGTCACTCCAAGGATATATATAGGAGGGTATGAAACCCGTTGAGCCGGTCAGGAATGACCGGAAAAAGTTTACAACGGTTGATTATGACCGGTAAATCCCAGAAAAGGGCGCGTCATTGCCTCTTTTTTGAATTTGAATAAACTACCTTGGGTAAAAGGGTATTAACCGTCAGATAGGCCAACATTGAAAACCCTTTTAGGGGCAAATGTTGTAGCCTAAAAATCTACGGCTCCTTTAGAGACACTTGGGCTCCCCAGAGCCGTACACGTGTCTTCTCATACTAAAAACAGGAAAATGGTTTAAACCTTGGGCTGTGTCCAATTGGGAGAAAATGCACCTCTCTGGCCCAAAAGTTGGTCAGAGCTCAAGCCCTTGAAGGTGGCTGCAGGTGATTGGTTGATAAACCATCACAAATCCTAACTTGCCAAGTGTCATGGTCTGATTGCTTAGCCAATCAGGTGCCACTATTCTAGGGCAATTTTTAAGGTTAGCTGTCATACCACTATCACTATAAATACCCCTGAAATCAATAGAAAAGACATTCAATGCAAACAGTGTAAACTTACTCTGAAAAAATACTCTCTCACTTTCTCTCTCTATCTCTACTTTTCTCCTTACAACTCTTGATATCTGACTTAAGTTTCGGAGGGGGAACCACCACCCAAACCTCCAGGGTGGGTCCCTTTTTGGAGGTTCGGGAACGAAGCTGAGGCTCGGACCAAGCAGATTCAGCCATTGTTGCACAAGTCTCCAAGTGAAGAACATCTAAGGGATACTAGTTTACTTGCTAGACAAGAAAGTTCAGCTTATAACTTACTTGTTGGACAAGCAGACTAAACACTTTCCATATTCTTTAGAAAAAAGAATTTTGTATTGTATGAGGGAATTGGTTAGTTTTTACTCCAAATATGAAGAATTAACTACCATTTGATTTTTTTAAGATAAGTGTTGTAATTGTGCATTGAATTAAGATTGTGTTTTTGTTTTAGTAAATTTTATATGATAACCTTGTACAATTGACTTTTATATGTGGTACGTACCACATGAAAATCTTGAATTTCACATGGTACTCCTCAGTTATTTGCAATTTTATGCGGTACTATTATCTCAAATAAATACAACCGGCCTCCCACCACCCTAAAGACCCGCCAACCACCTTCTCACATTCCGCACCACCACTATCATCGCCAAGCATACAATCACTATCGTAAAACTTGGGAAAGTAGTAATAAACGGTCAATAGATTGTAAAGAAGGGGCCTAGTGAGTTTGATTGGTGATGAACTGATGATAGCGGTGGCTAATTAAGACTCTAGGATAGTGGTTGACAAGTGGTTAGAGTGGTGAAGGTTAGTATAATTATTGAGATGGTCACACATAGAAATGTCAATACGAGGGGTATACGTGAATTTCAAAAGATTCCAAAGGTACCATGCATATGAAAAAGTCAATAGTATAATTATTTCGTATAAAATTCCTCGTTTGTTTTATAAGGAGTATGTAAAAATAGAAAAAAGAACTTAACATAAATAACAATCAGACAAAGTCATATATTTGTGAATGGCTTGTCATATGTTTTACGATATTTCAATGATGTATATAATTTTAGTTTCCTAAAACAAAAATATGCAATTTCAAATTGTTAATTACAACATCTAATCTTCACCAAAAAAAAAAATTGAAAGAAAAGGGAATATTGGTGCAAATAACCTCACCTAAAGGTCTATTGCTGAGAATAGAGGTGATCAAATGGCGGGCTGGGCCGAGTTTGGGCCAGGCCACGCCTAAAAAATGGCCATTAGTCGAGCCGTACTGGGCCAAATTTTTGTGCCAAAAGCCCGGTTTTTCGGGCCAAAACAATGGGCTTTTTGTGCCAAAATCAGACCGGGCAAAATTTGGACAAAAAAGTCATTTTTTAGGTTGTCCAAAACCCGTTCCAAACCAAAAAAATTCGGGCCAGGCCCGAATTTGGGCCCAAAAAATATGCCCAAGCCAGGGCATTTTTCGGGGCTAGGCCGGGTTCACTTTGATCAGGTATAGGAGAGAATAACCTGGACTAAAATCACTTGATATAATAACCTATCTTATTTTAATTATCGGGGTCGGTGACATGTGCTTGATTGGAGGTCGTAGATTCGCCAAAGTACATACACGTGTCCTAATCTTTATTTATTTATTTATTTATTATTTTTGTATCTTTCTTAGGATTCTCTATCTTTATAATTCCCCTTCGTCTGATTTTCTAACTATCCACCTCAGCTCACATTTACTTTCCCTCCAATTCAAATTTTCTAGTTGAATAATCCACCTTTTCTAACACATCTAACATCAATTTACCTCCAATATGGAACTCTACAAGTGAAGAAACCATATAATATACTCTTGAAAAATACACAACTAAAGGCAAATAAAGACCAGAAAATATATTAAATAAGTTTTTTTTTGCATAAATGATATAGAATATCTTTACAAAGTTAATACAATAATAAAAACTCAAGATTGTGGACACGTGTAAGTACTCCAGCGGAATCCACGACCTCCGATCAAGCACATATCATAGACATAAATATCTAAAATAAGATAGGTTATTGTAGACTTGGGCATGGGTCGGGCCGGGCTGTTCACGGGCTCGGCCCACGGGCTGGGAAATGGCGGGCGGCGGGCCCGAGCCCGTGAGTGGCGGGCCGTGCCGGGCCGGGCATGAAATTTCCGAATTTGTCCACGGCCGGCCCAGGCCCACGGGCCCGCGGGGCGGGCTCGTGCCTCATGCGGGCCCTGGCTTGTGTTTTTTGTATTTTTGACGGTTTTAGGCTAAAAAACAAAAAGAAAGGAGCGTTCGGCCCGCGGGCCGCCCACGCGGCTCGTGCCGGTGCGGGCTCGAAATAAAATTTCTTGGCCAGTGACAGGCCCACGGCCCACGTAGTGGACAACGGCCGGCCGGGCCTCGAGGTTGGCTCGTGCCGGGCGGGCCCAAATCGTGCGGGCCGGGCCGGCCCACGTGTTGGCCGGCCCATGCCCACCTCTAGGTTATTGTGTCAAGCGACTTTTGTTCGGGTTATATTCTACACTAAACCTATAGGCGACGTTATTTATACCAATTTACCCAACGGAAAAAGTAAATAAAAAGGATAGGGATATATCCCAATATCTCTCAGTTATTATTAGGTCATCCTCTCACAAACAGGCTAATCAAAATGTGACTTTTGTAGAAAAAAAAGGTGCGAGATTTGCCAAAATAGATATTTTATATACGATCTTTTTTGTAAAAAGAAACCTTTTGTAATTTTTTGACAACTTAAGACCCTTTTTTCGAGATATAACCTTAGCCTATTTTCATGCTTTAACCCACTTAAATACCTCATGCGAGAAGCATGCGCCTCGTGTATTAACGTATCCTACCATTTATTCCTCCCTTGAGGGATTTAAGTGGGTCAATGTCGGAAACCTAGGTGTGTCAACTCTCAAAAAGAGGCTACGGTTGTATCTCAGGACGAAATGATTTTTAAAAAATTAAGTTGTCTGAAAAATTGTAAAAAGTTTCTTATCATAAAATGTGGTACATAATAGACATGTTTTGAGAAATTTCGCAAAAAGACTCCTCTTCATGTTGTTCAAGATTTGTAACATGATTTCATATCATAAATGCGCTATGCATTCACATGAAATGTAGATATAGTCATCTTATATTGAGACCACGGTAAAAATCAACATCTTGCAAGGAAACGAGAGATTAGAGAGGGAAGTCCACCAAGGTTCTCCATTGGTGCATTTTAGCTAAGGTGTGTTTATTGATGCGCAAGACCGTAGTTTTTTTGACATCGGGAAAACTTGCATTAAGTAAAAACGGAAGTACGGCCTAACGCTAATACAACCAAATATAAAACAAAGCAAACAGAAACTAAAGGAGCTTCAGTTGATCTTACATACTCTATGGAACAAAAACAAACTATTACGTACATGTCCAGACCAACTTAGACTTAGCTCGAGCGTTGGTAGGTGGGATTGGGTTATATGTCTTGTTGAAGAAGACCTGATATGAGAGGAAACCTGTTAAAAACCGACACCCAGACGATCTTCAGAAATAGATTGCCGCAACTCATCTAGTAGACCACAATGTCTACTAGAAACTAAATCCCAAGGTCCTTGAACAAAAACATCTTCTGGGGATTCTACTGATTGAAGTAACAAAGAAGTCATGTCCTTTGGGACTTCTGAGCCTGCTTTGAGGGTAACCCGAGTTTAGTCTCGCGAGACTGAAACTCAAAATGCGTGGAGTTCGAAACTTGCCCCAAATTAAATTGCAGGGCTTCCCATAAGATGCATTTTTTGAGTGTGATGACTCCGAGAGTCATCACATGAACCTGGGGCGAATTATAGTGAAATAATTCACCCAAACTGCGGATTCGAAGATCCAACCTTGCATTCTCTAACCTAGAAGATCGAACCACAACAGGATTAAAGTGACAACCTCCTCTCATCTTACCAAATACTTGAACCCCTGCAGTTGCATAACTGGATCTGAATAACTAAACTAAAGCTTAAACAAATAGCAAAAACAAGACAAACGAAACAAGCAAACAGCCGAAACATAATACCACGTCGTCAACAACACCACACAACCTTCAAAAACTTTATGTAACCTTCAAGTACCAACTATTGCTTCCTTAGCGAGCCAGCCGAATAGACAACAACTAACACTAGCGGGGAACGGAGAAGGGGACACTAAACTCTAAACCTCAAGACTAGAGCAGGGGAACGGGGAAGGGGAACCTAGAAACTAACCACTTCGGGTCGAACGGGGATCAAGGAAGGGAAACCTAAAACCTAAAACTTCTAACACCGAAATCAGGGGAACGGGGAGAGGGAACTAAACCTAGATACTTTAATAAACTAAAAACACCGGGGAGGGGAAGCTACGGGGCACGCGATTGATGAAGCTACGGACGAAAACCTAAATACCCTGTGGTGGGGGCGACGCGACCGCGGGGAAGGGGATGGGCGACGTGGCTAACGGGGAAGGGGGAGAGGATGACTCTATGCGGGGAAGGGGAAGGGAGATCGACGGGGGGAGGGGGAAGGGGGACCTACGACCACTAACGGGGGAGGGGAAGAGGCGGGGAACGGGGAAGGCGAATACGGGGAAGGGGACTGACTGGGATGCGAAAGGGGGACGACGAAGGGGTACTCAACGGGAAACGTAGAGGAGGGGGAAAGGGGAACTGGGAAGGGGAAACCAAACTAACCTACGAGTGGGGCATTAACTGGGGCTAGGCTCGTCGGAGATGAGGGCCGAGATGCCGGCCACCGGTGAGTTTAGAAAGGTGGGTGGCGAGGGTGTGCTTTTAGGGTTAGGGATATTATCTCGAGATAACCCCGACATATAGGCCTTTTTCCAATATAACCCCGACTTTGGCAGCCCTGTCTCCGATAACCCTGAACTTGATTTTTGTCATTAAACCTGACGGAATTGTTAACGGCGTTAACTATTTTCAAACAAAAATACTTATCAATTTAAAAAAAAAAAATCAAATTCATCTCTTTTGCTCTTGTTCTTCATCTCTTCTCAAGCATTCATCAATGGTTACCATGAAAACTAAATTAGAGCAATGGAAATCTCGAACTCTTCACATAATATCAAGCAAACTTTGAACAATTGATGGAAAATTGATCCAACAAAGCAGCAACGAAGAAGAGAATATGATATATAGAAGGGAAATGAAGAAGGGGAAATTAAGAAATTAAGAAATCCCCAAAACCCAAAGAAAAGCATCCACCAAGAACATTCAGCAAAAGCAAAGCAACGACACCCACTACAACCCCCAAAAACCCAAAAAAAGCATCCACAAAAACCAATGAAATCGACCCTAAAACCTACCGAAATCGGCCCTAAAACCGGTGAGATCGGCCACGAAAATGAGCATCAAGGAAAGAAACACATCTTCCGCAACCAACGATTAAGTCCGGCTGTTGGCAGTCGTAGACAGCATTTATTGTAAGTCTCAATAACCTGACGCATGACTGCTATCCGACCCTTTCCCTCCAATGCAGAAAAAATATAACTGGTATTCCGGTTACCGATGATAGAAGTGGGTTAGTTTAACCAACAAAAAGAAAGTTCTCATGAACTCAGTGTAGATTTTGGTGCCTGACAAGTTAAGTGGTTTGATTAGATTGAAGTTCATGTTCAATATTACATTTGCCAAGAGTTTGAGATGAAAAAAAAGGAATTCACTTATCGAGGATTTTTGTTGCCCAATTCCTTGAATATGGTTTCGTCTTTTGCCCAAATTCCTTTTGATTTCAACCATCAACAACTTTCATTTCGTCGCAAGTAATTATTTCCCCGCATTTTCTTGTATTTTTTGAGTTTTTTTTTTTTTATTTTAGTTATTCTTTGTTTTGTTAATTTGTCTTTGTGTTGAGTGCGATTTTTTGATTAGAGCTAAGGAAGTGAAAAGGATTGAAGTTAATGATCAACACATATATTAATTTTGATTTTGTTTTGAAGAACAAGAGAGAAAATGATGAAGAACAAGAGAGAGAAATAGATTATTTGGGTTTTTTTAGGTATTAATTAATTTATGTTTCAAGATAGTTAACGCCATTAACAATTCCGTCAGCTTTAATAACAAAATACAAGTTTAGGGTCATCTGAGGAAAAAAAAATATGTCAGGGTCATGTGAGAAAAAAGCCTATATGTCGGGGGTTATACGAGATAATATCCCTTAGGGTTAAGGTTGGGAGATTTTAGAGAGAGAAGTTGGGAGAGGAAAAAGGGCTAGGTTTTTTTAAGCTTCACTGCTTTTGTTATGACGAAAGCGATCCAATATTGTTTTTAATTTTTCCAAGACTGTAGATACCCCTAGACGAAACTCATTCGCAAACTATATTTTATGTTTGATTTGTTCCACTTTGAATATTGACATTTAAACTATTCAATTACCTTGTTTTAACCATATTGTACTGTTATTATTGATTAATAAAAAGATATTATTATGTAAAATATTATTGGATTTGTCTAAATAACATTTTGAGAGCATCAACATTTTTGTAAATATTATTTTTACTAATTATAAATAAATATATTAATTGTTAAGGTGTTAATCCATATGTGAGATTGTCCCACATCGAATAGGAGAGGATGAGTAACATATAAGCTTGATGGGCTACTACTCCTATTGCCAATCGATTTTAGGATGCAACCTCAGCTGGGCTTGTGTGTGCTCTCTCTCTAATAAGTATTATACATTGGCAAACATAAAAATTAGAATGAAATAATTAAACTAAGGAGTAAGGAGGGAGTATCAGCTTGATAATTTAGTATTCAAATAGATTATGACAGATGCTTAAGATCCGATTCATATCATGTTGTAAGGCTGAAAGCAAGTTGATTTGAGATGCAATCTACATCACCATTTATCTAGAAAGATTGATTTGCACCAATTTCTCCCCCTGTGAACGTCCTCGGTAACTTGTAGCCTCTAATGCTCTTCACAGAAAAGATTTATATCATGTGTTCACGGTTCTTGCGCTAGTCATTGTGGCTATAAAGCATGAGAAGTTTCTACAAGTATGGGATAAAGACCATCTGAATGTGTAATTAATTATGATTGCGATAATAGCTAGCCATTGTAGGTTAAATCCATGTTGCAAAATGTGAAAAATGTTTTAAACTGGAAGAATTAAATGCTTAAATCAAACTGAAAGACTTGGTAGAAGCACATACGTAACAAAAAGTCGCAACAAGTGTTAATTAGTGATTAAACATTTCTTTAAATTGACTGTGATGTTTAAACTTATCGAAGATTTGAGATGACTTTTTTAACAAAGAATATTGGCTGATACACGTCTCAGTCATCAAAGTACTTTTGTATCAGTTAAGCTATATATTTATCAGATAAAGTCATATATTTATTGATTTATGTATCTTTCTTATGAGTTTATGAATAGAAGCTAAGTATTAGAAGCACATACATAACAAACAGTCGCAACAAACGTCAATTAGTGATTAAACATTTCTCTAAATTGAGCGTGATGTTTACACTTATCGAAGATTTGAGAGGACTTTTTTTAACAAAGCATATTGGCCGAGACACATCTCAGTCATCAAGGTACTTTTGTATCAGTTAGGCTATATATCTATCAAAAAAATTCATATATTTATTAATGGATTTTTTGTCCCAAACTACCTTTAACTTTCAAGTTTTTGCGAGAAACTACCTTATAAAAAATTTGTTTTCCCAAACTACCTTACTTTTACCATTTTGTTGCGTTGACTTTTATTTCCAATTTTTTTATCTCACGTAATATCACTTGACCTATTTAAACCCTTTTTTCATTTTTCCCACCCTATTTTTTCCATTTCCCTGCTCGCTCTCTCTCTCTCTCTCTCTCTCTCTCTCTCATATCTATGTCGACACTTTGTACCACCAATCCACCTTTTCTAACACATCTAACATCAATTTACCTCCAATATGGAACTCTACAAGTGAAGAAACCATATAATATACTCTTGAAAAATACACAACTAAAGGCAAATAAAGACCAGAAAATATATTAAATAAGTTTTTTTTTGCATAAATGATATAGAATATCTTTACAAAGTTAATACAATAATAAAAACTCAAGATTGTGGACACGTGTAAGTACTCCGAGTGGAATCCACGACCTCCGATCAAGCACATATCATAGACATAAATATCTAAAATAAGATAGGTTATTGTAGACTGGGCATGGGCCGGGCCGGGCGTGTTCACGGGCTCGGCCCACGGGCTTGGGGAAATGGCGGGCCGGGCCGGGCCCGTGCCCGTGAGTGGCGGGCCGTGCCGGGCCGGGCTTGAAATTTCCAGAATTTGTCCACAGCCCGGCCTAGGCCCACGGGCCCACGGGCCGGGCTCGTGCCTCATGCGGGCCTGGCCCGTGTTTTATGTTGTTTTTTTGTATTTTTGATGCTTTTTAGGCTAAAAAACAAAAGAAAGGAGCGTTCGGCCCGCGGCCGCCCCACGCGGGCTCGTGCGGTGCGGAGCTGAAATAAAATTTCTTGGCCGTGACGGGCCCACGGCCCACGTAGTGGACAACGGGCCGGGCCGGGCCTTGAGTGGGCTCGTCTTAGGGCGGGCCGGCCCGCGTCTTCGGCCCGACCCATGCCCACCTCTAGGTTATTGTGTCAAGCGACTTTTGTTCGGGTTATATTCTACACTAAACCTATAGGCGACGTTATTTATACCAATTTACCCAACGGAAAAAGTAAATAAAAAAGGATAGGGATATATCCCAATATCTCTCAGTTATTATTAGGTCATCCTCTCACAAACAGGCTAATGAAAATGTGACTTTTGTAGAAAAAAAAGGTGCGAGATTTGCCAAAATAGATATTTTATATACAATCTTTTTTGTAAAAAGAAACCTTTTGTAATTTTTTGACAGCTTAAGACCCTTTTTTCGAGATATAACCTTAGCCTATTTTCATGCTTTAACCCACTTAAATACCTCATGCGAGAAGCATGCGCCTCGTGTATTAACGTATCCTACCATTTATTCCTCCCTTGAGGGATTTAAGTGGGTCAATGTCGGAAACCGGTGTGTCAACTCTCAAAAAGAGGCTACGGTTGTATCTCAGAAGGAAATGATTTTTAAAAAATTAAGTTGTCTGAAAAATTGTAAAATGTTTCTTATCATAAAATGTGGTACATAATAGACATGTTTTGAGAAATTTCGCAAAAAGACTCCTCTTCATGTTGTTCAAGATTTGTAACATGATTTCATATCATAAATGCGCTATGCATTCACATGAAATGTAGATATAGTCATCTTATATTGAGACCCTGGTAAAAATCAACATCTTGCAAGGAAACAGAGATTAGAGAGGGAAGTCCACCAAGGTTCTCCATTGGTGCATTTTAGCTAAGGTGTGTTTATTGATCTGCAAGACTGTAGTTTTTTTTTGACATCGGGAAAACTTGCATTAAGTAAAAACGGAAGTACAGCCTAACGCTAATACAACCAAATATAAAACAAAGCAAACAGAAACTAAAGGAGCTTCATTTGATCTTATATACTCTATGGAACAAAAACAAACTATTACGTACATGTCCAGACCAACTTAGACTTAGCTCGAGCGTTGGTAGGTGGGATTGGGTTATATGTCTTGTTGAAGAAGACCTGATATGAGAGGAAACCTGTTAAAAACCGACACCCAGACGATCTTCAGAAATAGATTGCCGCAACTCATCTAGTAGACCACAATGTCTACTAGAAACTAAATCCCAAGGTCCTTGAACAAAAACATCTTACGGGGGATTCTACTCGATTGAAGTAACAAAGAAGTCATGTCCTTTGGGACTTCGAGCTGCTTTGAGGGTAACCCGGAGTTTAGTCTCGCGAGACCGAAACTCAAAATGCGTGGAGTTCGAAACTTGCCCCAAATTAAATTGCAGGGGCTTCCCATAAGATGCATTTTTTGAGTGTGATGACTCCGAGAGTCATCACATGAACCTGGGGCGAATTATAGTGAAATAATTCACCCAAACTGCGGATTCGAAGATCCAACCTTGCATTCTCTAACCTAGAAGATCGAACCACAACAGGATTAAAGTGACAACCTCCTCTCATCTTACCAAATACTTGAACCCCTACAGTTGCATAACTGGATCTGAATAACTAAACTAAAGCTTAAACAAATAGCAAAAACAAGACAAACGAAACAAGCAAACAAAAGAAACATAATACCACGTCGTCAACAACACCACACAACCTTCAAAAACTTTATGTAACCTTCAAGTACCAACTATTGCTTCCTTAGCGAGCCATAGAATAGACAACAACTAACACTAGCGGGGAACGGAGAAGGGGACACTAAACTCTAAACCTCAAGACTAGAGCAGGGGAACGGGGAAGGGGAACCTAGAAACTAACCACTTCGAATTCGAACAGGGATCAAGGAAGGGAAACCTAAAACCTAAAACTTCTAACACCGAAATCAGGGGAACGGGGAGAGGGAACTAAACCTAGATACCTTAATAAACTAAAAACACCGGGGAGGGGAAGCTACGGGGCACGCGATTGATGAAGCTACGGAACGAAAACCTAAATACCCTGGTGGGGGCGACGCGGCTCACGGGGAAGGGGATGGGCGACGTGGATCACGGGGAAGGGGGAGAGGATGACTCTATTGCGGGGGAAGGGGGAAGGGAGGCAGACCGGGGGAGGGGAAGGGGGACCTACGACCACTAACGGGGGAGGGGAAGAGGCGGGGAATGGGGAAGGCGAATACGGGGAAGGGGACCGGACCGGGATGCGAAAGGGGACGACGAAGGGGTACTCAACGGGAAACGTAGAGGAGGGGGAAAGGGGAACGGGGAAGGGGAAACCAAACTAACCTACGAGTGGGGCTGTTAACGGGGGCTAGGCTCGTCGGAGATGAGGCTGAGATGCCAGCCACCAGTGAGTTTAGAAAGGTGGGTGGCGAGGGTGTGCTTTTAGGGTTAGGGATATTATCTCAGATAACCCTGACATATAGGCCTTTTTCCAATATAACCCCGACTTTGGCAGCCCTGTCTCCGATAACCCTGAACTTGATTTTTGTCATTAAACCTGACGGAATTGTTAACGGCGTTAACTATTTTCAAACAAAAATACTTATCAATTTAAAAAAAAAAATCAAATTCATCTCTTTTGCTCTTGTTCTTCATCTCTTCTCAAGCATTCATCAATGGTTACCATGAAAACTAAATTAGAGCAATGGAAATCTCGAACTCTTCACATAATATCAAGCAAACTTTGAACAATTGATGGAAAATTGATCCAACAAAGCAGCAACGAAGAAGAGAAGATGATATATAGAAGGGGAAATGAAGAAGGGGAAATTAAGAAATTAAGAAATCCCCAAAACCCAGCAAAAGCATCCACCAAGAACATTCAGCAAAAGCAGCAACGACACCCACTACAACCCCCCAAAAACCCAGCAAAAGCATCCACAAAAACCAATGAAATCGACCCTAAAACCTACCGAAATCGGCCCTAAAACCGGTGAGATCAGCCACGAAAATGAGCTGTCAAGGAAAGAAACACATCTTCCGCAACCAACGATTAAGTCCGGCTGTTGGCAGTCGTAGACAGCATTTATTGTAAGTCTCAATAACCTGACGCATGACTGCTATCCGACCCTTTCCCTCCAATGCAGAAAAAATATAACTGGTATTCCAGTTACCTGATGATAGAAGTGGGTTAGTTTAACCAACAAAAAGAAAGTTCTCATGAACTCAGTGTAGATTTTGGTGCCTGACAAGTTAAGTGGTTTGATTAGATTGAAGTTCATGTTCAATATTACATTTGCCAAGAGTTTGAGATGAAAAAAAAGGAATTCACTTATCGAGGATTTTTGTTGCCCAATTCCTTGAATATGGTTTCGTCTTTTGCCCAAATTCCTTTTGATTTCAACCATCAACAACTTTCATTTCGTCGCAGTAATTATTTCCTGCATTTTCTTGTATTTTTTGAGTTTTTTTTTTTTTAGTTATTGTTGTTTTGTTAATTTGTCTTTGTGTTGAGCTGCAGATTTTTTGATTAGAGCTAAGGAAGTGAAAAGGATTGAAGTTAATGATCAACACATATATTAATTTTGATTTTGTTTTGAAGAACAAGAGAGAAAATGATGAAGAACAAGAGAGAGAAATAGATTATTTGGGTTTTTTTAGGTATTAATTAATTTATGTTTCAAGATAGTTAACGCCATTAACAATTCCGTCAGCTTTAATAACAAAATACAAGTTTAGGGTCATCTGAGGAAAAAAAAATATGTCAGGGTCATGTGAGAAAAAAGCCTATATGTCAGGGTTATCTGAGATAATATCCCTTAGGGTTAAGGTTGGGAGATTTTAGAGAGAGAAGTTGGGAGAGGAAAAAGGGCTAGGTTTTTTTAAGCTTCACTGCTTTTGTTATGACGAAAGCGATCCAATATTGTTTTTAATTTTTCCAAGACTGTAGATACCCCTAGACGAAACTCATTCGCAAACTATATTTTATGTTTGATTTGTTCCACTTTGAATATTGACATTTAAACTATTCAATTACCTTGTTTTAACCATATTGTACTGTTATTATTGATTAATAAAAAGATATTATTATGTAAAATATTATTGGATTTGTCTAAATAACATTTTGAGAGCATCAACATTTTTGTAAATATTATTTTTACTAATTATAAATAAATATATTAATTGTTAAGGTGTTAATCCATATGTGAGATTGTCCCACATCGAATAGGAGAGGATGAGTAACAATATAAGGCGATGAAATTACTCTTTCACATTGCCAATCGATTTTAGGATGCAACCTCAGCTGGGCTTGTGTGTGCTCTCTCTCTAATAAGTATTATACATTGGCAAACATAAAAATTAGAATGAAATAATTAAACTAAGGAGTAAGGAGGGAGTATCAGCTTGATAATTTAGTATTCAAATAGATTATGACAGATGCTTAAGATCCGATTCATATCATGTTGTAAGGCTGAAAGCAAGTTGATTTGAGATGCAATCTACATCACCATTTATCTAGAAAGATTGATTTGCACCAATTTCTCCCCCTGTGAACGTCCTCGGTAACTTGTAGCCTCTAATGCTCTTCACAGAAAAGATTTATATCATGTGTTCACGGTTCTTGCGCTAGTCATTGTGGCTATAAAGCATGAGAAGTTTCTACAAGTATGGGATAAAGACCATCTGAATGTGTAATTAATTATGATTGCGATAATAGCTAGCCATTGTAGGTTAAATCCATGTTGCAAAATGTGAAAAATGTTTTAAACTGGAAGAATTAAATGCTTAAATCAAACTGAAAGACTTGGTAGAAGCACATACGTAACAAAAAGTCGCAACAAGTGTTAATTAGTGATTAAACATTTCTTTAAATTGACTGTGATGTTTAAACTTATCCAAGATTTGAGATGACTTTTTTAACAAAGAATATTGGCTGATACACGTCTCGATCATCAAAAGTACTTTTGTATCGGTTAAGCTATATATTTATCAGATAAAGTCATATATTTATTGATTTATGTATCTTTCTTATGAGTTTATGAATAGAAGCTAAGTATTAGAAGCACATACATAACAAACAGTCGCAACAAACGTCAATTAGTGATTAAACATTTCTCTAAATTGAGCGTGATGTTTACACTTATCGAAGATTTGAGAGGACTTTTTTTAACAAAGCATATTGGCCGAGACACATCTCAGTCATCAAGGTACTTTTGTATCAGTTAAGCTATATATCTATCAAAAAAATTCATATATTTATTAATGGATTTTTTGTCCCAAACTACCTTTAACTTTCAAGTTTTTGCGAGAAACTACCTTATAAAAAATTTGTTTTCCCAAACTACCTTACTTTTACCATTTTGTTGCGTTGACTTTTATTTCCAATTTTTTTTATCTCACGTAATATCACTTGACCTATTTAAACCCTTTTTTCATTTTTCCCACCCTATTTTTTCCATTTCCCTGCTCGCTCTCTCTCTCTCTCTCTCTCTCTCTCATATCTATGTCGACACTTTGTACCACCAATCCACCTTTTCTAACACATCTAACATCAATTTACCTCCAATATGGAACTCTACAAGTGAAGAAACCATATAATATACTCTTGAAAAATACACAACTAAAGGCAAATAAAGACCAGAAAATATATTAAATAAGTTTTTTTTTGCATAAATGATATAGAATATCTTTACAAAGTTAATACAATAATAAAAACTCAAGATTGTGGACACGTGTAAGTACTCCAGCGGAATCCACGACCTCCGATCAAGCACATATCATAGACATAAATATCTAAAATAAGATAGGTTATTGTAGACCTGGGCATGGGCCGGGCCGGGCTTGTTCACGGGCTCGGCCCACGGGCTTGGGGAAATGGCGGGCGGGCCGGCCCGTGCCCGTGAGTGGCGGGCCGTGCTGGCCGGGCTTGAAATTTCCGGAATTTGTCCACAGCCCGGCCCGAGCCCACGGGCCCGCGGGCCGGGCTCGTGCCTCATGCGGGCCTGGCCCGTGTTTTATGTTGTTTTTTTGTATTTTTGACAGTTTTATGCTAAAAAACAAAAGAAAGGAGCGTTCGGCCCGCGGGCTCGTGCCGGTGC